>JBBMOI010000002.1:3385000-3517500 GCA_038088405.1 Porites divaricata
TTTTCTAGTTTAGTATTAGAAATATGGTCTTTCACTTTCTCGGGAAAAAGGCGATCATTATTACATCCAAACAGGGCACAAGGATCTTTTTTCCCATTACAATCTTATTCTAAGAAAACTTTATGAAAAAATGTCCCGAAAAGCGCTCGAAAATACAAACGAAATGTGCTCATGCCCCCTGGGCATCCTATAATACTCCTTAAATTGAATTAATTCAATATGGCCACCGTATCGGTAAAAAGGTCTATTAGTAATGTCTGTGATATCCTTGCTCTTGGTCTCCATTGGACTCAATGAACAAGGGTCTGGATGACCAGGCCCCTTCCTTATGTAAAGGTCTGGATCCAGCACTGATGAATTATCAAAATTTCAAATTTCCTCTTAACCTGATTGGCAATTGTAACAGCCTAATCATGGCACGTACACAAATCCTGGTACATAGGTGCTTCGCAAACAGACTTGAACCAGACGTTAATTTCCGTCTGTGGCGCAGGCCATCCATTCCCGAAAGAACGCAGGAAAAGTACCTTAGTATAGGCCACTCCACAGTGGGTCTACATCCCCTGCCCTTCAAATGTTAGTCTAGGTTTTTTTATCCCCCGCCCCGCCGCTCATAATGAAGCCATGGCTACAGTATGGCGGATAGCTTTTCATGCCAACGTAAAAAGCTATTCGGTACAGCACAGGGTTCACACGCATCTTGAAAATCCTTGAAAGTCCTTGAATTTTAAAATATAAATTCAAGTCCTTGAAAATTGCAGTCGGTACATGTACTGGGAGCTTCCACATCCTGATGTTGTGATCGGCCGAGTGAATTATGTATATAACTACCGCCTCCTTAATAGTTTAAGGAGAAATGTAAAGGAAAAGGAGCAGACACAAAGACCTTCGGGATAAAATTCAACTGAAAAAAGACATAGACTCAAGGCTGTTTTTTTGCACTGAATGTAGTCCTTGAAAAGTCCTTGAATTTTTTGTTCAAAAAGGGATACGAACCCTGGCAGTATGAACTGCACAGAACTGGATCACGTCCTTCACACAAGAGAGGGTTTGGTGCTCTCAAACCTAATACTTTCTGTATCGACCGATGGTTTACGTCACGGTTAGTTTTGACGGCGTGACAGTGAAAACACTGAATTAAACTCTTGATGTCACGTAATTTGAGCGTCGCGATAACATACACTCTTTAAACACAAAGTTTTGAAGGCCTAAAAAGGCAATTATAATATGGCGCTTTTTTGGGATCAAAATTAAGTGATACATTTTACATGGCGAATTAAAATAACCCATACATTTTACATGGCAAATAAAGTAACGCATATATTTTACATGGCGAATTAAAATAACCCATACATTTTACATGGCGAAATAAGATACGCATGCATTTTACATGGCGAATGAAGTAACACATGCATTTTACATGGCGAATGAAGTAACGCATGCATTTTATATGGCGAATGAAGTGACGCATACATTTTACATGGCGAATTAAGTAACGCATGCATTTTACATGGCGAAATATACCAGGCTTGTTACATCTGCAGGACGTATGAAAGCTTGTTAGTAGCCGACATTTTACTTGGTTTAATATGAAATAAAAGTTACTTTAAATATTATTAGTATCGCATTTTAAACACACGAGAGTCGTATTTATTTTGAATTAATGGCGAAGAATCCGATGAACTATCGTTCTTGTCGTATGAATAATTAAATTAATTAAAGTTTCTGTAAGAGCATCTCTTTAAAGCTAACCTTCAAGCTATTTTTTTCCGGATTGATGTTAGTGCAGTATTGTCAAGGACATAAAATAAAGCTTTAAATTTACGTTTATATATGTAAAAATATGCAGAAATTTCGGTAGCAGCTTTCGAAACTGAAGTGGCAACTTTTTCGATTTTCGAAAATTTTTTAGCAACTTTTTGGCTTTCCAGTAAACAATTTCCCAGCATTTTACGAACACAATCGAGACAAGCCCTAAAGGCATTCGCAAGCAATACCTTTCCATGAAATCGCATATTTGCCCCAATGCGCAGTAAACTCGGGGGCCCCGTGCCCTAAATAAAGTGACATCAAAAAGTTTAAAAAGTTCGTAGAGGTTAAGCTACCCTATGGTAAGATATTGGCCTGTCACTTTTGAACACAATGTTAAAATTCAAGTTTATACTTCTAATAACGCTTCACGGTTCACTATAGCCTGCGTAGCAAGCGTTTCCGTGTGGTTTAGGAGCAAAGAGCGAGGAACGAGAGTCTAAGACCCGCGCGAAAAATGGCTCCAGTAAAAGAGCTGGGAGGGGGTGGGGAAGAAAGGAAGGAAACGCTTGCAGACAAACCCCGGGATTTTCAAAACCGCCCACTTGGCCTGTCATACCTGAATTCGCGAAACCAACATTTGATGCTGTCATCAGCTGTCATAATTGACCAATAAAATGTTTGCTTTCAGTGGAGCGGAAATGAACTTCAGAGGACGCGCGTGTGTGAACCCAAAATATATTTTTTTGTAACGCTGTGGCTATATGGCCGGTAACCGGTCAAGGTTTTCAAAATACCAAATGGCCGGCAGTTCTATATTCTCGGTAAATTTCACAAAATCGAAAGATTCCAGCTAATCTAAACTATCATATGTCGATTTAGAAAAGTCAAGCGATCCTGAAATGCTTTTCTTTCGATTTTGTGAAATTTACTGAGAATATAGAACTGCCGGCCATTTATTGTTTTGAAAACCTTGACCGGCAATCGAGCTGAAAAAATTTCTAAGTGTCACAAAACATGACTTCCTCCTCTGAGCCCAGCGCAAACCAAACACTATACTTGAGATCTGTAAAGCGCGCATTTCAGGATCGCTTGACTTTTCTAAATCGACGTATGATAGTTTAGATTAGCTGGAATTTTTCGATCTTGTGAAATTTATTGAGAGTAACGGATTGCCGGCCATTTAGTATTTTGAAAACCTTGACCGGTTACCGGCCATATAGCCACAGCGTTTTCGTATTTTGGAACACGTGGACGGCGTTTATGTTGAAATGTCAATGAATCCGAACGATCAATACAGGCTTTAAACATTTGTCTTTTTAATCCGTTTAATTGAACAGTCTGTAAATCACCATCTGAGAGAATACAACATCCCTCAAAAAAACACTAACGAGCTGAACCCAGCATGACACATAGCAGGAAACCATCGCATTCGCGGACAAAAGAAAACCACTTTTATTTATTCAGACCCAGGAGGCACTTTGGATAATAAATTAAACGACCTGAAACCCTTACTTAGTCGCAAGAAGAGCCTTACGTTTCAAAAGAGGTCAAAGAAAATGCTCTTGCATTGAATCGCAACAACTGAAAATTAATATGCATGTCACGTACCATACCGTTCTCTCAGTATGAAACAAACCTTTGATCGACACATGTCAACATTGTTCGACTAGCCGAGCCAATCAGGCGCTGCGTTCGCTGGCGAACGCAGGTTTTCAAAATCGAGGGGTTTGTCTGCAAGCGTTTCCTTCCTTCCCCTCTCCCTCCCCCCACTTTCATTTTTTTGGCTCTTGTTTCATTTCTCGCGTGGCCAAAACTTAGAATACCGTTCCCCGGTCTTTCTTTGCTCCGAAACCAAACGGAAACGCTTGCTACGCAGGCTAATGTCATACCTATGCCAGCCAGTCTAAGTAGCGCGAATTAGGTGAAGATAGCCTGCCAGTCTCGTGTACGAGTACCACCAGGAGTATTGACAGGAACCTCCGTTTCATTGTCACTCTCGTCGACAAAAGCAACAACGTCATCATCTTCATCACTCTCACTATCACACTCCACGGATTCATCTCCGCTGTTGCCATCCTCTTCACCCTCGTTTTCCGGCCGTTCAGCATCATTCCTCTCAAGTGCGACATGTGCACTGGAGGATGATGATGCGGAGGATATTGATGATGATGACAATGATGATGATAACAATGTTGCTGGTGACTGATGAGATTGACAGTGTTGAGGATAATGACAAAGATGAGTGAAAATGACAATGTTCTGCATTAAATGGTCATATCTTTTTCTTTTTTAACCTTAATGGCTTAATTATTTGTTGTCTTGACAAGTGGCAGATATAGCAGGGGGTGCACTGGGTGCATGTGGACCCCTTTCAAACTGGTACAGAAAATTCATTGCTGGTTGTCAGCACCGTCACGCCATTCAAAATAGATGAAAATAAAAATCAAAACCATTCAATAGATAAAATCCAGAATCTGGAAAATGAAAGGAGGTGCATATGCAAAGACCCTCGCAAAGATTCAGGTCAGAGGACTATTTCGTATACGAGATATCCGAAGAAATGTTTTACCCAAATTTATAGAGATTTGTATGGAGACGCTTTGCTGGTGCTCACCTGGATGGGCTCCAACATGGCGGACGGAAACCAACAGAAACATCTGTTACCGAGTTTTGCTACAAAAGCGTGATTTTATTCTTCGAGAAACTCATAAACATTGAAATAATACTTTTTCCAGTACGTGAACTGTTTAGATGGCAAAATTTCCTGAAATAAGTCATTTTTTTAACCTACATGACAGCTCTCTTGGCCGTCTTGTAAATATCGCGTCACGCAAAAGCTTAGAAATTCAAGCGTACTCTATCACAAAACCAAGAACCCTTTTGAAGCGAAAATTTGTTTGACAATTAGTTTTCAGCTGCTCTAATGCATCGTGAGAGTAAAATCTCGGTAGGATGGATATTTTTTTAGTTTGAATTTTAGTGACGTCATGTGAAAACCAACAAGAACATTTAAGTGCACATTTGTTGTTCAATTTCATAGAACTGTGCTCTGAATTACATTGTTTTCTTTTGCATTCATTGATTCAATAAAGTTGCACTGCTTAGACTGAGGTTGCATTAAATGTTTCATTTTAGATGTTTCACTTTCTATATTTTATCGAAACATTACATCTACAGGCCAGGCACACTGCTTGAAAAACTTCAAAATAGGTACTATAGTCTCTCAGAATAATAGAGGTACCCCTGTCGCTTACAATCCTTGCTTATCATCTTTTTTTTCACTTTTTAAAACTAGTACAAACGCTGGACAGAATCTTACAAAAAATAAGCATCCCCCCAGGAGATATTTAAACAATGTTCATATCCCCCCTTTTTTTTCTCTAAAAATTTGAGAACCCCCCTAAAATCCTCTGCCCCCCGCTGTAGGATACATAATGAATGCAGCCTAACTATTTTGCATGACCCACTTGAAGAGTGACTCTGCAAAAACAAACAGATCAGAAGCGAGCTAGCCCTTCTCGACTGTTTTTCCAGCTGAACACCTAATTCTCTTTTTTCTCGTGATGCGTGTTAAGGTTGGTAATCGATTCCTGATCTTGTGTACCTTGACAGCAGCATTCCTATCGACAGGTAAGCAAAGAAAGGCAAATTAAATGCATATTACACATTGTCTTCTCAATAAGGACCTCGATTATGTAAGAACACGAGTCAATTCAGAAGAAGTTGGTTTATAATGCACCCCTATTAAATGTTAAGGCTGCGTCCAATTAGTCGTATTCCGTAGTATCAAAGGGGTATGCACAGAAAAATCAACTTATCTGAGGATTGTGGATGCAACGGACGTCAGAAGCCTCCTACTCATTGTCGATCAAAATGTGAAACAGTTCAGAGGACTGTCAGATCCATTATTCAGAATGCCAGAGTGCGGATACAATCAAATTTAATAAACGGGCGTTTAGGAAATACGATACCTTTTGGTTTTTTCTCTGTTGTCGTTTTGGAAAATATAGTTTCTGGGGGTTTCTTTCCTCAGTACTTAGAAATATGTGTATATGCCTCGCGAAACTCGGGGGGGTTGCGCGTAAAATGATAGAGAGGGGAGGGGAGGGCGGGAAAGAAATATTGCATTGATACTAATACTTGATTGATACATAGGCACGTATCTCGTCCAGGCCCCAGGATTTCGCGAATTTAACTATTTTCTCGGAAGCGTTTATCTTAATTTGAGATTGTTGTTGTTGTATTTATCTTTAATCGGTTAATTGCCAATAGTATAAGGCTAATCTACCGGTTGCCGTACCTAGAAAGCTTCATTTTGTGGATTAAGTTTTCTTGCTGAGTTGTTGCCTGCCTCTTCGTTTCAATTTGAGTGTCATTTCGGGACATTAGTTTGGCTTAATATCAATCAGGGGCAAGGCTGTTATTTTTTTTCCGAAACTTGGCGCCTTTCATCAATAGGGCTGCAATACATGCTAATTCTTTTTTTTCTCCCATTTTACACAGTAAACAGTTTAAAATGTCATCACTGCCTCAGCTCCTTATCAGCTGCTAACTGCAGTAAATCCAGCAAGGAAACGACATGCCCTGATGTGGCGGACAGCTGCGCTAATATTTCCACTGAAGTTTACACAGAAACTGGCTCCTTCAAAAGCTTCTTCTATGGCTGCGCGACTCAGCAGATGTGCAGCGATGCGAAAGAAACGCTTGCAATTTGCTACTCCATTAAACAGAGAGGCTATAAAGTCGAATGCAACATCACTTGCTGCAGCACAGGGGATTTTTGTCTTCCACTTCCCGATACATCAGGAGTCACACTAGAATTAAGCCGCTTCTTGGTAGCTACTTACGCATTCTTCATCATGTTAAACTATATAATTTAGGAAGATTTGTCTGCTTTCGTTACGGCGCGGTTACAGAGACAGCGACCCTGACCCTTTCTTGTACATGGAACCGTTCAAAACCAGCCACCGAGACTATATTCTATCCTGTAGCAACCGCTTATACACCTATATACTGTTGACGTTTAATGCCAGAGCAACTCAACTCCTGTTAAACATTTTACAAACAGTCCTTGGACAAACAGAAAATAGTAGTTTAGTTTAGATCAAGATTACTTTGGCGCGAAGGGCGTAGACCTTGCACGTACAGTCTCACTCTCTGTTTTAATTTCATCCTCACTCCACGAGACCTTTATGCAAAAATACGGGCTGTTTTGCAGTTTGCTAGTAGCAGCAGGTTATACTGCTGGTGCTTAATGTCGAAGCAACTCAACTCCTTTGAAACATTTTACAGACAGCCAAGGGACAAGCAGAAAAAAATTAGTTTATGTCATCAATTAAACCTCTTTAAATTGAATACAAAACAAAACAAAACAAAACAACAAATCTCCCTATACACTCACACTTTTTTTGGTACATTTTTTTTGCCGTTACTGTACGACTTTGACGACAAAATGCCTAATTTCTCGTTCCTCTGGGGATGTGGTTGGATGTGGATGTGGATGTGGTTGGAACTTGGATGTGGTTCTGAGGAATTCAACTCCAGGAGGGTTTAAGTTTTGCCAAAACGTGAATAATTTCAATGGAGATTAAAATGGAATTATCGCGATAAAGATTGAAATAATGCGAATTCAATTTCCAAGCAACCGGTTTTCGCTGCCGTCGACGTTCTTGGATCTCAAGCAGGTCTCGGATGTACCTAGACTACGAGTAGTCCCCATTTTTCCTCAGGGATAGTAGCAAAATAAAGGGCTTTCTCTGATTCACGTACGCGATTTTGAAACCGGTTCTCAACATCAATCGCACCCTTAAGATAGATAGATAGATAGATAAACTTTATTAATGTGTCAAGGCCACATAGCCTGGGAAAATCCCATACTAATTTGGGGACACAGACGTAATTAACACTTATTAACAGACATTAAAATATATATAAGAATAATTAGAAATACTTAGAACTATATAAAATATTAACTTAAAGCTATATAAAATGAAATGATCATGATGAGCAGTTATCAGAATACTTAAAGCTGTATAAAATAATTATGAGGAGCAGAGGGTAAACGTACATGTTCGCCCGCACTTCCTACGGCCTTTGGCTACTACTAGTTTACACCCAACCTCGTTCCTAGGGTTCGCTTCGTAGGGACGGCTAGGAGAGAACCCTGGGAACGAGGTTGATTCACCCCTCTCAAATAAACGCCTCGCCTCTCTCTAATGAACGCCCCCTGTTCAATAGACTTCCCCCATGACAACTATTCTTGTAGGAAATAGCAAAAAGGAGTCAACTTAAGGGGTGTTTACATGACACCGGGGCGAGTTTCGCGCCGGAGAAAGTTCACTCTTGTTCCCTCTCATGGCTCTAAATTTGTTTACATGATACCGCCACAAAATGTCATGCTGGCGCGAGGCCGCGAGTCACCCCGGCGTGGGTTCACCCCTGTTGTCGTACCGGAGCGAGAATTTCACTCCGGTACGAAACAGTTGTGTAGGAGCTGCTCGTAAGGTCTCTCCTAATTGGTCACTGGAAACAATCGTACGAAATCTCGCAACGGTATCATGCAAACACCCTGGGGGAAAGCGAACCACTTCAGTGTGCATGAGCGACTTTTTCCAGTTCTGGGCTGCATCTGGTCATACTAGACGAGAGTAATTTCGCATGTCGACATGAAAAGTAATGATTTTTATAAAGCAAAAAAAACAAGTCTGCACGTGCATCAGACTTTTCGGTGCACTTCTGTGATGTCTACAGTACGAACTTCATAATGCGAGAGCATGACCTTTCCAGTTTTCTGTAAACATACGTGACTCAAGGCACTGAGATTAAATTAAATTTTGTTTTCGTGAGAATTCGAAGAAACGCTTCAGCCAGTTTTGCTATATATAGTATCACCAAAGACGTTGGCATCGGGTCTAGCACCCGGGGGGCGGGGGTGGGGGTACTCCTATAATGGTCTATACGGGAGGGGGGGTTGCCAGAAAGGGGTACCTTTTTCAGGCTTCAGGTATACGAAAGGTTACGGATTTTACTCATTGAAGTATAGGAAAGGGTAGGGAAATCCGTCATTTGGGTCGGTGAAAGGGCTTAAAACGGCTAATATATGAATTTTATGACTTTATAAAGTCGAGAAAACGTTCTATTTTTGCGAATGAGTCCTATTTTTTAAAAAATATAGTCATTTACAGCAGTTAAAAGGGATGCAAAGTTCCCGAAACAAGGGATGTGAAAGGGGTACCATTTGTCAATAGAAGAATGCAAAAGGGATACCTTTTTCGTGAAAAATCTTAAAAGGGTAAGTGGTTGGACCTCGGGGCAGAGCCTCCCCGTATAAAAATTTGTTGAACCCCGACCGCCTCCGATCTACCATTCAAAAAAGGGTTTATCGTGATATTTCACATTGAGATGGTTGTTTGAATTGATTCATCGTCCACGGTAACAGAGCATTTAATAGAACTTGTTGCTTAAATATCTGGCAACATCAAAGTACATCAAGCTTGAATAAAAGCTCTGGTATTCTACAGAAAAAACTATCCATCAGGTGGGCGGATCAAGGGAAATGAAAGGAGGTACATATACAAAGACCCTCGCCAAGATTCAGGTCAGGGGAATATTTCGTATACGAGATATCCGAAGAAATGTTTTACCCAAATTTATAGAGATTTGTATGGAGAAACCATGCTGGTGCTCACCTGGATGAGCTCCTACATGGCGGACGGAAACCAACAGAAACATCTGTTACCGAGTTTTGCTACAAAAGCGTGATTTTATTCCTCGAGAAACTCATAAACATTAAAGTAATACTTTTTCTAACACATGAACTGTTTAAATAGCAAAATTTCCTGAAGTAAGTCATTTTTTTAACCTACATGACACCTCTCTTGGCCGTCATTTAAATATCGCGTCACGCAAAAACTTAGAAATTCAAGCGTCTTCTATCACAAAACCAAGAACCCTTTTGAAGCAAAAATTTGTATGAAAATTAGTTTTCAGCTGCTCTAATGCATCGTGAAAGTAAGATCTCGGTAGGATCGATAGTTTTTTAGCTTGAATTTTAGTGACGTCATGTGAAAACTAACAATACGTCTGCGTCCGCAGGCTATAAGATTGCTCTGATTAGAACTTAGCGTTTTTATACTTAAAAAATCCTCGATAAACACCCATAAAGCTAGTGTACAAACGTAAGGAGCGTTTATAACTTGTGGGTGGGACTGCTGGCTAAGTGGATTTTGTAACGAGGAAGATTTGTGCTTTATTTCTAGTGGTTATTCACTTTACGTATTTGAATATTCGGTTTTAGAATGGAGTAGGATGGGAAGCTGTACGTGGCGAGACCGCAAAACGTCACAGGAACAAAAGCAAGGACAGCCCTTTTTATTAAACTTGGTTGCTTAACCGTGGTATAATGCCCCGATGATTAAAGGTATATTAAGGTACGATTACCCTTATCATCTCATCAGTTGCGCACCCCTCAACCTTGGGATTTTAAAAGAGACATATATACGTACTTATTGGGTTATCGTAATCGGGCCACAGCATTTATTTGGCTCAACTGTTCAGGTATTGTGATTTACTTTAAATATAATTAAGAACCGGCTGTCTAGAGGCCATTTTTTTTAAAGTTAATTTCTCGAAAAACTTTCCATGATACTGCCTTGCTCCTGCTGTTTGGTTGCGCATGGTTCAAGGAAGTGAAATAAGGAACAGTATTGAAGTATATGGAGACTGAACACCTCCTGAGACTGAATCTAGTTAATTCGTGCGTTATGCCCAAACCTTTTTTTAGAGTGTTTGATTCTTTTCTCCATTTTTTAGCGTATGGAAATTGACTGAGTGTGCCTTTTCCTGGGTAGGGATTTTGACATTTAAGCGTTGCCCCAGGGTCGGGAATTTAACATGGCCGCCATCTTGGAAGACCGAGAGAAACTGGAAATGAGTGACCCGCCATCTTGGTAATCTTGGTAATACCCAGAAGTCACCAGAGGTAAACGACCTCTGCTTTTCTTGAAAGTAATAAGACAACATGAGTGAAAGAAAGGCGACGAATCTGTTTTATTTTTCGGTATATATGAACAATCACTTCTTTCATTGTATGATATGATCGAATGTTTATAAATAGAAGAGTCTTCATTCCTTCTGTTTCTGTTTCTATGTGAGGTTGTAAAAGACATATCCTTTCCAACCTGTCAATTATTAAGTCCTAACTCTGTTAGAAAAAGTTACCCCAGAGGCGGGAAATTGACATTTAGTAGGTGCCTGGGGGTGGGGAATTTGACTCTGGCTTCCATTAAAATGTCAATTCCCCTGGGTCTACCCGCTCCCCCCCCCCCCCACCCTGGGGCTTAACATTGATAGGTGCATAACGTCATTGTTTCTTCATACATTTGCCATTAATAGCGGCCAATAGGAATCAATTTTGCGCTGACGTTTTCTGAACAACCAACACGCGAGTTTTGAAGGCTTGGCAGTTTGGCGTTTGAAGAAAAGTCAGAAGAAAAGTTGGACGATTTCTTTATTGGTTTCTTTTTAAAACAAATCTGAATGAAAAGGTACGAATAATCTGATGAGGAAGTTAAGTCTTATGGCAGTTTTTCTCTTTTACTTTATGAATATGGCTAAAAGTAATTTTTTTCTTTCAGCTTTAGTCAATTTCAATATGCTAAACGTGCGAATAATCAAGGGTGGTTGCCGTGGACGCGAAGCAGCGAAATTTGGATTGGTAGGTTTCAAAGCTAATGTTTTCCTCCAAGAAGGTTGTCAATCTCAGTTGATGTTACGGAAATCAGCATAGAAAAACTATTTCAGTTTTAACGAAACTATTAAGCTTATACATCGCCTTTTTCCGAGTTTCAAAGTTTGAATAGTTTGAGACAACTTATAAAGTGAAATAAAACAATTGAAAGTTTGAGCTCAAAGTCAGTCGAGTAACTTTTGAGGATCATTGTATTTTTTTATACTTAGAGACAGCAAATAAAGGTTATGCACTCAAGCTTAGCTCTTTTTGCTTGTTTGTTCGTTTTATTTGTTTGATTTTGCAGTTATGGCGAGCATGTTCAACACTTGTAGCAAGGAGTAGAGCAAGCGCTTCTGCTGGTACTCAAGTGAAGACTTATTCAGCCAAAACCAAGCGGGATTTTCCCGATGACTTGGATGAAAGCGAAAGACCAGATGAGTTAAAGAGCCCAGTGTGTTCATATAATGAATGGGATCCTCTCGAGGAAGTCATTGTTGGACGTGTTGAAGGTGCAGTAAAATACATTGAACTGCAATGCATTCATACTCTGCTTATATTATTAAATTAAGGAGCTAGGTGCCGTTTTTTACATAAGACTGGGATAGAGTTTGTGTGACAATCTGCGTTTCCTTTAATCTTTAGCTTGAGTTTGATATTTTTAAACCAAAGTGAAAAGAATGAAAATGTTATTTTCAGTGTCTTTTCAAGGAAACAAAAATTTTAGTTACTCCGTTTTCATATTCACTTTTCATATGTTATGTGACGCTCTATCTGAGTTTAACACTTCTGTCCAGGATAGAACTCTGCTACGAAATTTACAAAATTAACGATTTTTCTGCAAAGTTTTGAAATTTTTGTTACTTTTGCAATTTTTGTAGCACTCTTGCAAAATTTTGTAAATTTCGTCACGGAGTTCAATCCTGGAAATATGTCGGGTTCAAGTGCAAAGTTTTCGTTTACTTTCTCTGAAATAAAAATGGCAGACATGATTTTAGGATGGACACTACATGCATGCATGCATTTTTAACCAAGAACGAGTGGGAAGGTTCAATGAACTGTCGGACTAATATAATACCAGTTGATACAGTCAGACAACCGTTTCAAGCAATACAGAATCAACTGGGTGAGAGAGCAAACACATTTTGATAGACGCCTTTAGTCTCGGAAGACGGTCTAATGCATGATTACAAGTCAGCATATATCATATACAATCGAGACATAACTCTCATTTCAAAAACGCAAAAACCTCTACGTGCTTTAAAATTACAGTACACTATCACCCTCTGCCACTCCAAGAGCTAAGCACGCATTTGTACGATAAAATTAAAATGGGTTACAATACCGCTTTTAATAGGAGAATCATAAAATCACGGTAAAGGTTTTGACCGAAGTTAAGCAGTTGGATTACGCTCAGCTCCTAGTCAAGCTTACATTTATGTAATCAACACTGATTTCGTCTTTGCTCAGGAGCCACCGTACCGGAGTTCTCTGCTGAAGTGAAAGCAAATACTTATGAGAAGAACTGGCCATTCTTCCGTCGGTTTGGAGGTAGATCGTTCCCAGAAGAACATCTTAGGAAAGCACATGCCGAAGTGGAGGAATTTTGTAAGATTTTACGGCACGAAGGGGTCGTTGTGCGGCGTCCTGAAGCAATCGACTTCTCAAAGGTAAAACTGCTCAGAAGCCCAGAATTTATGTTTTCGTAGTACAATGATTTATTTGAAAAGTTTTGGAAGTACATATGAAAAGCATAGTGAATAAACACTGAAAATCACCGATGGACATTTTAGTACTATTTCTTTCATCTTGTTTGTGGTCGCCATTTTACGTCAAAAAGTATACTCCGAGTATACGTTTTCATAAACTATCAAAAATTCGTTTATATAGTATATAGACGAATTTTTGATAGTTGAAACAAACCGTTGATGCATTAACTTTACGTGTGAATTTTTGTCATTGGATATCCCTTGAAAACGGCAAAAGTTCTTCCAGTAGTTTTAATATTTAAAGCTCTTAAACTTTTGAATTCGCAACAATTTCTTTCAAGATCCTTCAATGCCTGATAGTAGAGAAAAGAAGTTCTAAAAAATAGGAGCAAAAAACTCTCTGAAGAGGACAATTGCTTCGTGGGCGCTTGGTCTTTTTTCTTTATCCAGGCTTCAAACACGAGAGGCTTGTACATGTACCTTCCGTGAAACAAAGATAACTCATTCTTCATCGATGCACCATTCAATGCCTAATTGATATTTTGGCTATATAAACGATCTTTTTTTCATCGTCACTTCCGTTCTTTGTAGGTTTACACGACTCCAGATTTTACGTCTTCTGGGATGTACGCAGCTATGCCACGAGACATTCTGATTGTTGTCGGCGATGAGATCATCGAGGCCCCCATGGCCTGGCGATCTCGGTTCTTTGAATACCGCGCTTACAGGCCCCTTCTCAAGGAGTACTTTAAACGAGGTGCCAAATGGACTACTGCGCCTAAGCCACTCATGAGTGACGACCTGTATGATCAGGTAAACATCTTGAATTTTAACTGCATCTTCATGGTTACAAGGAACTTATCCAGGTCGCTTTTTTTGGGGGCTCAGGAAGGATTTAGAGCTCAATTTGCTCCTTAACCACGTCTTTATAGTCTTTAGTCTTCATTGAATATACAAGTATAAATACATACCTATATTTACATGTTTAATAATATTAGTTAAAAAATAAAAGTATATGTAAGTATTATCTTTAACAAAGAGCCTTACTCTTTTACCGACTGAGGGTCAAGAGGGCGCATAGGCTGGGAACAAAAGTGTTACAGCAACAAAAACGAGCTTTATGTAAATGATCATACAAGCCCATACAGTATCGCAAAAGCTATTTTTAGGAATCAAAATTACATCATAGGGCAAATACATTAATTTCTCACGAGCATCAAAACAAGCTGAAATATATTTTATGAATTGTATATTGATAAAGTAACTAGAGGAGTTCATCAGTTCATTAATCAAACCGTTTATAGGTAATATTTGGAATCAGGGTCTTGACTTTGTAGTAAAATTTATTCCTAATCATAGAGTAAGTAGGACATTGAAAAAGAAAGTAAACTTCGTCTTCTTTTAGATTGGATCCACAAAAAGGGCAATGCCTATTATCCTTTGTAGTTTGATTGTATCTGCCTATTTCTATCATTAGTTTGTGATTGCTTATTCGTAGGTTTACTTACTAAAGCCCTTTTCCCAGGTGGTCTACATCTACATAATTTATTTGCAAAATCCTTTAAGGACATCTAGCAAAGTTCCAGATATGGTGTGGTCGATTTTAAAAGACCTATAAAATTCAAGTTTTTGAGAATGTTGAAGGGTGTTTTGCCAATATGAGATGTATTACTGTTTCATTGAACTTACATAGCTTTTTACCATAGCTATATCTAATAAATCAGAGTTACAGTCAGGAAGCGTAAAGTCGCATTTCGTCGCTAGTCTTTCAATCAGTGGAGAAGCTTGCCAAAAAGACCTTTGATTCACCAGGGCCCAGTTGTTCGAAGGCCGGTTAGCGCTAACCAAAGGTTAAATTTTAAGCCGGGCTCCTTTTTCTTTTCATCAAAAGCACTCTGTCGGATAATTTTCTCTATTCTTTTTAGAGTATCCAATCATCAAATTTTAAGGCAAAGAGAATTAAACTGGATTTGTTTTTTAAGCTCTCATTATCTGAGTTCAAATTTCGCACAAACCCTGGGTTATTTTAACCCACCGCCCAGGAAAACAAATGTTAAACGTCACAAAATTTTACCATTAATTTTCTTTTCTTAACACATAAGCATTTTATCAACCTTTTTAGAATGATATTATTTCATCTTTTTTCTGATCTTCTATCATCATGATCATGCAATTATACAGATCCTATACAAGAAGTTTCTCACTTCAAAAGGGAATAAGCAAGGTTTCCTTCCACCAATCCCTTCCAAACAATGTTGTGGCGCTGTTCAAGCTGCCAGTAAAGAAAACACTAAAGAACCAAGCTTCGAATGAGGGGGGGGGGGGGGGGGGGGTGGGGCAGCGTTATTTCTGATAGATGCCTTGGCCATTTGCCTCGGTTTTTCAAACATTTTGTCGCCAGCTTAAGTTACCAAATAACTTATAAGTAAACGTTTTTATCTTTTACATTGATATCCTCAGGATTACCCGATACAGACAGTTGAGGACAGGCATCAGCTGGCAGCCGAAGGAAAATTTGTTACTACTGAGTTTGAACCGTGTTTTGACGCAGCGGACTTCAGTCGAGCAGGGCGGGATATTTTCGTCCAAAGAAGTCAGGTATAAAAAATTTAACCTGGCTTTGCTACTCTCGTACCATGCAATATTTCTGGCTCTATGTATAATAGCGATACGTAGAAAATGCCGTTGAAATGCATTCAGTGGACGGTTATTGAGCGATTGTCGTATTCAAGAGGACTCCTCATGGGAGTTTACGTCGGCTACATTGGTTTTCCAAAATAGTGAAACTTGCCCGCGGCCATATTGGTGTACCAATCCAGTCCTGTGGCATTTAAAACTCTTTTCCATGCAATAACTTTCTTTTGTTCCAAGAAACTAACTAATTCACTGGTCACGTGGGTGAAAACGCTCTATAATGAGTGACCGTTACTGAACCAAACGACCTTGATTCGGGAAACGATGTTTCCTTAACACTTTTATAGAGAACTTTTAAAAGCAACGACGACAACGTTAACAACGGCAGAGAAAACATCTTAAAAGTTAATCTTCGTTCATCCCCGAGCTTCATTGCTACTCAGTTTCCGATTTACCTGCCTGTTAAGACAAAAGAAAGCGATATTCTTTTGAGTTTAATTCATAGTGACCGCACTTAAGTTTAGAAAGACTAAAGGAGATCAAGGTTGTGTTTTTACGTTGTCCATAAAACAGATGAAAAGTCGCGTTATAGGATTTCACGTCACAGTCTTGAATGGAAACTGAAAAAAACAACTGTACAAAGAAAGGGCGAAGCACGTGCATAGATATTATTCTCGTTGCTGTTGTAGTCTTTTTTAAAGCTCCAGAAGACGCATAGTGCATCTTTCTTTTTGTCCTTTCATATTTCAGGTGACTAACAACTTAGGTATCAAATGGATGCAACGTCATTTGGGTAAACAAGGATATAGAGTTCACAAGCTGTCATTTGACGATCCAAATCCAATGCACATCGACGCAACGTTTAACATAATTGGACCCGGATTAGTGCTGTCCAATCCTGACAGGCCTTGTCATCAGATCGACATGTTTTACAAGGCTGGTTGGACAGTAATAAAGCCACCCATCCCTTTAATACCGGACACCCACCCACTATGGATGTCGTCCAAGTGGCTGTCTATGAATGTCCTCATGCTGGATCCAAAGAGAGTCGTGGTTGATAAAAACGAGAAGACCACTCAAAAGGTAGTGTGCCGCCATAAGCTTCAGTAATTCTGTCTTGCTGGCTATAAACCTTTTTCCTCACTTTTCGTCTCTTTTCTTTTCTGGTAGGTTTGCTTGACAAACTGACCATGTTCTTTCTTGTTTTGTTTGTTCGCTTTTTTAAAACTTGTGTTATTTTGCGCTGCCGTTTGATAAGGGTTGAAAACAGATTTTGTAGTGTAAAAATGAGGCTTCCCTGAATGTTTCCTTTTATTTTATTGAAAGCTGTGAAATACAAAGCATCATTGAAATTAAAAAGCATCATTGAAAAGGAAATATAGAGAAAACTCTTGTGCATTTGCTGCTGTAGTTCAGTCTTAAATTATTTCATAGTTATTTCCTAATAAATGAATGATCATAATTATTAAAAATGACACACACGGAAATGCAAGCCTCATCAGCGCTTAAGTCCAAGTTAGAAAAATTCTCTAAATGTCATCGTTTTGTGTGTAACAGTTTACCGCTGCTGATATAATTAGCACTTATTTTTCAAATTCTTTCTACCCCATGTTTTACTTCTGAGTCATGTTTCAGTACAGATAGCTTGCTACGTAGCCTTTAATGTTCTTTATCCTTTCAGTTGTAAGTTGATCTTTAGAACCATACTTTGACAAAAAGAATAAATCCTTTTTTTTCCATAGATGTTTGAAAACCTCGGAATTAGCTGTGTTCCAGTCTCTCTTCGCTTTGCCAACTCCCTTGGAGGTGGTTTCCACTGTTGGACCTGTGACGTTAGACGTCGAGGAAACTTGGAGTCTTATTTGTAGTCTGGATTGAAATTTTCTTGTGATTCTAATATTAAACATCCTCGGTTTTGTCAAAAGAGTATTTACTGGTCAGGTGAAACAAACTTTCCTTTGTAATAAATCGATCAGCTGTATATTGTAATCTGAACTCGATCTTCGTCACGTTCATTAGGAAACAGCCAGAAAGAGTTGTAACTTACAGAACCAGAACATTAAAGTATTACATTATGTTACATGTGAGTGCCTTTTCTTAGTATTAAACTGAGACTGAGAAAAGACCTGGTTAACAGTAAAATGTAACTAAGATGACAAGAGACTTCAGTTTTAGGTGACACTCTCCTTGTTGGCAACCAAATTTCTAGATGCTGCTAAACTACCCTGAAAACAACAGCTGCCGATATTTCGCGACGCAACCACTGGTTTTCCCGCGAAATACCGGTGGTGGTGTTGCGTAATGTCGGCTTTTTTCTCGGGCTGGTATAGGGTCCTGTCTTTGTTTAGTCCCTGTGTGTCGTCTTTGCAGGCCTTCCCGGTCAATGCATTTCGTTGACGTATCCAACCCGAAACGCATAGGCCGCGTGGATTAATGAGGCCTACAGGATGCAGGAGCAGGATGTCAACAGGAGCAAGAAACTGTCTCCCACCCCGAGTGTGAGTAATTTGAATCTCAGGCTGGGTCGCTAAGCTATCTTTCAACCGTTTGGGTAACGCGGAGCTCATCCCCAGCCTCAGTCGATGGCTTCAATCGGGAATGTTTGCAGAGATTGGCGACCTTTGATTCGCTCTCGGTGCAAAGGCGTCTTGAAGCAAGGTAACGAATGGAAAGGAGAACTATCGTGTATTACCTAGGCGGAATTTGGAGGCGATTGGAGCAGTTGGAGCGAATTTACGGCCGTTTTCCTTCGGTGGATCAGTCGAGCCGCTTCGCTGGAGTGCCCAACCTTGGTAAACCTTTATATAGAGAGAAAACCGTTTACATAAAAACCCATAAAACGGCCATAATTCGGCCCGTGGACCACATAGGAGAGACGTAACACACATTTTAAGTAAGGTAAGCTGTTTTTTATTGAAATCCTTTCATTTTCGTAGGTTACAGAAACTGTAGGTTTTTTTCCCATACAAATCCTTATATTTTGAATGTTACGCAACAATGCCGATGCTCGCCGATGCTCATATTTCGAGCTTGGGCTACCTGTGGTCTATCCCGTCAGCTATGAAGGCTACAAGTTTGATAGATTGGTAAAGGGGCAGGAGTTGCTGTATGAGCTATCGCAGCCAATTTAACGTCACCAGAAATTAAAAAGGTAGCAAATAAGTAGTAAGTGGTACAGGTAATCAGTTTAAGGTTTTAGAGCTTTGCGCCGCTGTAAACGGTTAAAGGGTCCTGATTAGAGGTAAGCTAAAAAAATCCAGTAAAAATCAATGTTCAAAAAAAATTGTTTAAAATCAGCGAATCCCAAAAAGAATTGTAAATCTCGACCGCTATATAAATCGATGATTATTTTTATTGGGCGCACCACCCAAAATTTTTTGGGATCGATAATCTTTAAGGAGTTTTCTTATGTTTGCCATGATAGGTCGCATTATGACCAAGGACAACATGAATCCTCCCCCTCCCCTGAAAAATCCCTTAATTTTCCCTTGAAGACAAAGGGCTTACAAGTCTCAGAATCGAATGAAAGGAATGAACAAATCTCAGTTTTCTTTCTTTCTTTCTTTCTTTCATATTTTAAAAATAAGAGAGGGCGAAGATCATAAAGAAAGGGAGTTTAAAAGTGGTCGGGAACAATGGTAAAAATGAAGGTTGAAACAGAGGCATATAATCCTGTTCAGAGTAAGATGCTTCTCAGGATAACATTTGCACGTGCGCTGAAGAAATATGTAAATCATGATACTCCGTAGGTGTTTTTCAAAACAATGAATTTTCATTGACTTTTGTTAAAAAAAGGAATAATGAGTTAACTTTATTCACACATGCGCACTGCCAAATAAGCTCTAAATGATTTTTGAATTGAATCAGTTCTTAACGGCTTCGTAGTTTGTCGGGCTTCACAAGATGGTTGGATTACTTGCGTTTAAAGCCTACAAAAAGGTAAAAGTCCAACTAATCAGTTCGTTCTAAAGCCATAACTGTCACGCAGAACAGAAGATTCGAAAATGTAAATGCCAGCTATTGCTAATTTAACACCATCATCTCTTCTCGTGTCTAAAAATGATGGCGAAGAACTTGCAAGAATCACACTAATCAAACTTTAAACTTCGATTAGGCACTTTTCGCTGTGGTTCCGGGATTGTAACATTTTTTTCCTTTTTTCTTCAGGTTTGACTTGAAATCGCCCGCATCTGACCGCAAAAATGGCGGCAAGGATAAGGAAAAGTAACGAAAAGTTCTCAGCTAGCTCTATGGCAGAAAAACAAAGCAAGAGATTTAAAAAGGTAACTGTCTAAGTAAAAAGTTATATTTATGCGTCCAATCATAAACAGATAGATGAAAAAATAAAAAGAAAAAAATATATAAATAAATAAACATGGCGTTTAGGATAACAAAAAACTGCGGGTTTTATAATTTAGGAGGCAATGCGGCTACAAGTTATCACCAGCATATTATGTTACCAATACGTAATTTCACAGCTTGAATGAAGTAGGGGAAAGTGCTGCCATAAAAAGATGGGTTTACCGTGTTTGTTTTCACTCTGCGTGCCCATAATTCTAAGTGGTTTTTCCTAGTTGCCAGCAAAATGTTCCAAACTTGAACAACCGTCAAAATTCTTATCATAGAGCAAAAACTGTGAATCTTACTAAAACCTAAAGCCTGTTTGTTTATCTGGGCCCAGTTGTTCGAACGCTGGTTAGCGCTAACCCGGGGTTAAATTTTAACCCGCGTTTTCTTATCTTTTTATCAAAAGCTCTCTCTCGGATACTTTTCTCTTTTCTTTTTAGAGTATCCAATCATCAAATTGTAGGCAAAGAGAATTAATCTGAATTTGCTTTTTAAGGCCTCATATCTGAGTTCAAATTTCGCACTAACCGTGGGTTATCTTAACCCAGCTTCGAACAACCCGGCCCTGGGCTATAATTTTCAGCAAAATTAAAAGTGACTCCAGAATTCCAGATCATGCAAAAAATGTTAAAAAGGGACAATTTTTAACTGATCATTATCTTATGCTTCTCTGTGGCTTCGAATGCGGAGATTCACGTCATTCATATGTAAATAAATAAAACTTCGACTTTCCGTAATTTTTTTTAATGTATTTTCTTGAAGCCATAACAAGTAAAATATACCAATTGCACGCCCATGTAAACTCGTCCCCAGGGTAACAGGGCGGCGGCGGGAACCGCAGTTCGCTGCAGTTTGCTAATTTTCTTGAGCGACGCACGTCAACCAAAGGTGAGCTTTTCTCTCTATTAAAATACCCTGACGCTACTAAATTTGTGCTGCTAAGTTTCTTTGCTCTTATACAGACGATTTTCTAAAGAAAATTTGTTCAAAATCACGGCTCAAGAGGGCAACAAGACCACTTTCGGTTGATGTGCGTCGCTCAAAAACGTCGCTGCTTACGCAATCGCAAAGTTCAGCAATGCGAAACTGGGTAAGATTTCACGAATTTATTTGTAAACGGAATCCGTTTGGGCCCCCAATTATTGTTTTGTAACTCTATAAGCCAGAAAGTGCTACTAAGCGTTTTGACCTTTGCAAAATATAATGATCATCGGGTGATCTATAAGATACAATATATTAGTATTAATGTAAGGAGGAGCTAACATATGGGAGGAAAAATGATAATTTTAAACTGACCTGCAAACATTGACAGCAGCCTTTGATTAAATTTCTACCTCTGCAATGCATCGAATAAAGAGAACAACTGATTTTGCTAGAACCTTGCATTGGTCAAAAAAACTTCCAATACTTCTTTGTTTTAGCATGCACAGTGCAGTCCCCTTGCCGCTTGCAGTTTTGTCAGAAAGCGCGGTTTGGGAAAGCTTGAAAAGGTGGAGGCGGGGGAAATTGAGCGAGTGTCCCTACTATTTTGTACCTGTCAACTTTTTCTGTGTCAAATGTGTGAGATTTTCGTCTTGTCATGAGTGGGAATTCTGAAAATTAATGTACCAGTGACTTTTGAAGATATAACTGACAATTTTCTGAAGACATTTGAACATTGCCAAAAATGTCCTGAGATGTTGCAGTGACCTTCAAGAGCTTCTGAAGCTAGTTAAAAGTGACAATTTTAGCGTGTTTTGATCTTGTTATGGCACAAAGTCATTATTCAGTGCTTTCATTCAGCGCAGGTATGCTATTTTTTCCGGGGTTGTAAATTAGCATTCGCATTCAGTGGTACAGGACCCTGCAACTCCTCATAGTGACAGAGTAATAAATAAGAGGAAAAAACTGGATAAAATAGTCCAATTGGTCTAGCAGAAGGTATGGAGAAGCACTGCAGTATCATGTATAAAACGAAAAAAGAATAGCTAACATATCAGATTATGTTTACAAGAGTGTTGGCTCGTGTAGGTTTCCATTTCTCATTTCTTACAAATTGTTTTCCAGTCAAAGGCATTTGTAAATGCACTGATTGCTCAAAACAGTCCAGCAACTCCTGTTCGTGACTTACAGTTTAGCAACTAAACCTGAAAAAAAAAAAGATTTAAGTTAAGCTCATGGTTGAGCCAGCAATGCAATGGTCAGCTGTGTTGACCTGCACAAAATGCAAAGCAAATGCCCTACTAACATCTAGATCTGGCGAGTGTTAAATGGAACCTGAGTGAAGTACAGTGTAGGTCTGCTGCTCACTACGCAGGCTGTGATTTTAACATTGAGTCAAAACATGTATGCATAAGAAATGTATGGGGTTGTACAAAATCCTGTCCAAGAGTAATATTATTTTATAGCACCAACATTACTCTATTAAGAAAGGACTCTCCTTAAACACCAAACAAGACAGAGTGGCAGATTGAGTATAATTATGTACTGTACACTGTGATACAGTCTTTATTATTACAAAATCTAAGATACAACATGAAAGTGAAACAGAAAACTGTGTGAACATAGAAATACAAGAACAAAACACTAAACAAAACTTAAACTAGATGTCAGGGTATAGGTACACACTGAGGGGACCACAGATGGTGTTTGTATTAGCCGGGTGTCCATATTAAGTGGGTTGACTTCAGAGAAGATGCAAGTCGGAAGGACTTTCTTTTCCCAGGGACAAAGCAAACTATCCATAATAATGAGTTGTCTGTGCATGTATACATTGTATATATTAATGCAGGTGTTTGTAAAACAGGGTTGGACTGCAGTTTATAAAAATGTTCATTTCTTTATTCCTTTCAGGTAATATGCTTAGTGATCAGAAGATTGGCCTAAAAGAATTTGACCAACAAGAATTAAAACTTAAGGTAAATAACCTATACATTATAGCTTAGTGGGTGACCTTGATATAACAGCTATTAAATGTAACTAAATTTGGTCAGTACAATGTACATGTAGACTGCCGACTAGGTACAAAAATTAAAATGCAGACTGAGATGAAAACAGCTAAAAAAGAAAAAACAAAAATCCTTCTACATGTACCCTGCACCCCCCCCCCCCCCCCCCCCTCCCGAATGCATGGTAGGTAAACTGAAAGATTGTAGACAAAATATTTGTCACATGACCTGGTTGGCCGCAACCACTCTAAGCCACAGAAACAACAAAATCTTCTCTTTTCATTCTTGGCTGATTTTAGAAAAGCTTTGATCATATATCCTGACAGAAGCTATGTGATGAGCTGAGAAGGAATTCAAGGGTGTTTCTTAGAAGCACAATATGTATTTGGATACAGGACCCAAACATATTTAATACTTTAAGCTAAATTAACTAGTTTGCATAAATTATGAGGGTAAAATAAGAAAATTAGAAATTAAGCTATTAAAAATAAAAAAACTGGAGAAAAAAAAGAGAGACGGTTGGTTGCATTACATTTTTTATTATTGTTTTGGCTTGTTCATAGATGAACCCTGCATCTTCACAGTTTGTTTACTAAGTAATTGATTTTTTGTCACAGTCTGCTTTTCGTACCTAGCAAGTCTTTGCTATGCACACTGCTCTTTATACCCTGTTTGCAGTCTGTGGTCTGCATTTTGTACTGACCCTAAAAATTAGTCAGGTTACAGCCGAGAATTAAAGTTGCTGAACACAGTTTGATACATATAGGTTGTGGATCATTACCTTTCATTAGTCTATTGAGTAAGACTCTTTTCAGGTATAAAATTCAAATTTGGCTTAGGTGGCAAAATAAATTTATGACATGACATTCATTAGGGTAAAAATGAGGTTTGGGTTGTTGGCATGGTAACATGGATAATTGAAAAATTTTGAGTTTGTAACCCTCATTTCTTATACACCAAATTGTAACAAACAGTTTTTGAAATTTTAACGAAAATAGCTTTCTTGAGAAACTTGACTGTGTCACCATTGATTCAGGAGTTCAATATGAAAAGTTTGTCAAATTTTAAGGAGTTATATCATGAGGTTTTTTTCTTACATTGTCTGGAATACCCAATACAAATGTTCCTCAGACTAATACATGTAGAGGCTTTCATAATTTATAAATCAATAATTAATATACAACCAGGTAACTTGGAATTCAAACCCAGCTCACATGAGAGACAAATGCTCCCTCAACTACTATTACTTATAGACTGATAGATGGAACTCACTCTTAAAACTAGATAAGCTGGGATTCCAGCCAAGCAAGCAAGGGAAACAGAAGCTCCCCGAACCAACACTTCAGTCAATGATAGATGGAACTTACTATTAAACCTAGATGAACTGGGATTCAAGGCCAGCAGGCAAGGAAAACAGAAGCTCCCTGGACAGATACTTCGGTCAATGGTGGGTGGAACTAATTACTATTAAAAGTAGAAGATAAACTGGGTTTCAAGCCCACCAAGCAAGGGAGACAGGAGCTCCCTGGACTGATACTTGAGTCTATGATAGATAAATTTTCCTATTAAAACTAGATAAACTGGGATTCAAGCCTAGCAAACAAGGGAGACAGGAGCTCCCTGGACTGACACTTCAGTCTATGATAGATGGAACTTAGCTAGTATTATAACTATAGATGAACTGGGATTCAAGCCCAGTAAGCAAGGGAGGCAGGAGCTCCCTGGACTGATACTTCAGTCAATGATAGATGGAATATAGTATTAAAACTAAATAAACTGGGATTCAAGCCCAGCAAGCAAGGGAGACAGGAGCTCCCTGGACTGATACATCAGTCAATGATAGATGGAACTTGCTATTCAAAATAGATAAACTGGGATTCAAGCCCAGCAAGCAAGGGAGACAGAAGCTCCCTGGACTGATTTTTCAGTCTCTGGTAGTTAAAACGTACAATAATATTAAAAGTAGATCATCTGGGATTCAAACCCAGCAAGCAAGGGAGACAAGAGCTCCCTGGACTGATTTTTCAGCCTATGGTAGTTAAAACTTACAATTATTAAAAGTAGAGCATCTGGGATTCAAACCCAGCAAGCAAGGGAGACAGGAGCTCCCTGGACTGATTTTTCAGTCTGTGATATTTAAAACTTACAATTAAAAGTAGATAATCTGGGATTCAAACCCAGCAAGCAAGGGAGACAATAGCTTCCTGGACTTATTTTTCAGTCTGTAGTAGTTAAAACTTACAATTATTAAAAGTAGAGCATCTGGGATTCAAACCCAGCAAGCAAGGGAGACAGGAGCTCCCTGGACTGATTTTTCAGTCTGTGATATTTAACACTTAGAATTAAAAGTAGATAATCTGGGATTCAAACCCAGCAAGCAAGGGAGACAGGAGCTCCCTGGACTGATTTTTCAGTCTGTGATATTTAAAACTTACAAATAAAAGTAGATAATCTGGGATTCAAACCCAGCAAGCAAGGGAGACAAGAGCTCCCGGGACTGATTTTTCAGTCTGTGGTAGTTAAAACTTAGAATAATTATTATTAAAGGTAGAGCATCTGGGATTCAAACCCAGCAAGCAAGGGAGACAAGAGCTCCCTGGACTGATTTTTCAGTCTGTGATATTTAAAACTTACAATTTAAAGTAGATAATCTGCGATTCAAACCCATCAAGCAAGGGAGACAAGAGCTCCCTGGACTGATTTTTCAGTCTGTAGTAGTTAAAACTTACAATTATTAAAAGTAGAGCATCTGGGATTCAAACCCAGCAAGCAAGGGAGACAGGAGCTCCCTGGACTGGTTTTTCAGTCTCTGGTAGTTAAAACTTACAATTAAAAGTAGATAATCTGGAATTCAAACCCAGCAAGCAAGGGAGACAGGAGCTCCCTGGACTGATTTTTCAGGCTGTGGTAGTTAAAACTTACAATAATATTAAACGTAGAGCATCTGGGATTCAAACCCAGCAAGCAAGGGAGGCAAGAGCTCCCTGGACTGATTTTTCAGTCTGTGATATTTAAAACTTACAATTAAAAGTAGATAATCTGGGATTCAAACCTAGCAAGCAAGGGAGACAAGAGCTCCCGGGACTGATTTTTCAGTCTGTAGTAGTTAAAACTTACAATTATTAAAAGTAGATAATCTGGGATTCAAACCCAGCAAGCAAGGGAGACAAGAGCTCCCGGGACTGATTTTTCAGTCTGTAGTAGTTAAAACTTACAATTATTAAAAGTAGATAATCTGGGATTCAAACCCAGCAAGCAAGGGAGACAAGAGCTCCCGGGACTGATTTTTCAGTCTGTAGTAGTTAAAACTTACAATTATTAAAAGTAGATAATCTGGGATTCAAACCCAGCAAGCAAGGGAGACAGGAGCTCCCGGGACTGATTTTTCAGTCTGTAGTAGTTAAAACTTACAATAAATTAAAAGTAGATAATCTGGGATTCAAACCCAGCAAGCAAGGGAGACAAGAGCTCCCGGGACTGATTTTTCAGTCTGTAGTAGTTAAAACTTACAATTATTAAAAGTAGATAATCTGGGATTCAAACCCAGCAAGCAAGGGAGACAAGAGCTCCCGGGACTGATTTTTCAGTCTGTAGTAGTTAAAACTTACAATTATTAAAAGTAGATAATCTGGGATTCAAACCCAGCAAGCAAGGGAGACAGGAGCTCCCGGGACTGATTTTTCAGTCTGTAGTAGTTAAAACTTACAATAAATTAAAAGTAGATAATCTGGGATTCAAACCCAGCAAGCAAGGGAGACAAGAGCTCCCGGGACTGATTTTTCAGTCTGTAGTAGTTAAAACTTACAATTATTAAAAGTAGATAATCTGGGATTCAAACCCAGCAAGCAAGGGAGACAAGAGCTCCCGGGACTGATTTTTCAGTCTGTAGTAGTTAAAACTTACAATTATTAAAAGTAGATAATCTGGGATTCAAACCCAGCAAGCAAGGGAGACATGAGCTCCCTGGACTGATTTTTCAGTCTGTAGTAGTTAAAACTTACAATTATTAAAAGTAGATAATCTGGGATTCAAACCCAGCAAGCAAGGGAGACAAGAGCTCCCGGGACTGATTTTGCAGTCTGTAGTTGTCAAAACTTACAATAAAATATTATTAAAAGTAGAGCATCTGGGATTCAAACCCAGCAAGCAAGGGAGACAACAGCTCCCTGGACTGATTTTTCAGTCTGTGGTAGTTAAAACTTACAATTAAAAGTAGATAATCTGGGATTACAACCCTGCAAGCAAGGGGGACAAAAGCTCCCTGGACTGCTTTTTCAGTCTTTAGTAGTTAAAACTTACTATTAAAAGTAGATAATCTGGGATTCAAACCCAGCAAGCAAGGGGGACAAGAGCTCCCTGGACTGCTTTTTCAGTCTTTAGTAGTTAAAACTTAGTATTGAAAGTAGATAATCTGGGATTCCAACCCAGCAAGAAAGGGGGACATGAGCTCCCTGGACTGATTTTGCAGTCTTTGGTTAGTTAAAACTTACTATTAAAAGTAGATAATCTGGGATTCCAACCCAGCAAGCAAGGGAGACTGGAGCTCCCTGGACTGATTTTTCAGTCTTTGGTAGTTAAAACTTGCTGTCAAAAGTAGATAATCTGGGATTCCAACCCAGCAAGCAAGGGGGACAAGAGCTCCCTGGACTGATTTTGCAGTCTTTGGTAGTTAAAACTTACTATTAAAAGTAGATCATCTGGGATTCCAACCCAGCAAGCAAGGGAGACATGAGCTCCCTGGACTTATTTTGCAGTCTTTGTTATTTAAAACTTACTATCAAAAGTAGATAATCTGGGATTCCAACCCAGCAAGCAAGGGAGACATGAGCTCCCTGGACTGATTTTGCAATCTTTGGTAGTTAAAAGTTACACTTTAAAGTAGATACATGCAGATGAGACTTTCTTTTTTATGCTCAAATTCTAGAAGCAAATGAGGCGTATTACTTCTTTACTTGTAAAAATTATAAAATAAGTTTTGCACTTTTGGAGCAGCAACAATTCTTTCAATTAATTTAAAAAACTAAGCTGCGCTAAGTACTAAAAGGGGATTATAAAAACAAAGGTGGCCCGTTGCTGCCATTACGGTGGCCTCAAGCCAGGTGGAGGGTTTCGTGCGTTCCACAGGGTGCTGGTTTTCATATGCGGTGCGAGTGGTACTGAGCCTTCATCATTTACATCGGGTCTGGGTGGCGCCTCTGACCGACAGGTGATGTATTGGGCACCTGATAAGAAAACAGCCGTTGCACTCACGTGCTTATCGACTCATTCCGCAGTGCGGCAGAGCTTTTCGATAAGGCACAGGCTGAAGCGGTGTACCGCTCATCGGGTCATGCCATATCTCAACCCTTTGTAGTGAGACTTGTCCCACATAACTTGTCTCACGTAAGCGTTCATGCCCGGGTGGCCCGGTATGTTGTCAGCGGAGGTCGCAATCACTCTTGTGGCCGTTCGCACTTAAGTGCTTATCGACTTACTCGATACTGCACGGGCCATGGGGTGTACGCTTTTCATTGGTTTATACCATATTTCAGATTCTTTCACAAAACAAATCTTGTAAGCCTTTGAATTTTTTTTTTTTTTCAAATGATAACAAATTTAGGGTTATTTTGGGTTTTCTTGGAAAGAGTTGTTGCTCTGAGAAGATTGTACCTAATTTTTAAAGTAACATAATATGCACTTAGGTCAACTGGGATTCCAACCCCAGCAAATGTGGGAGACAGCAGCTCCCTGGACTAATACTTTGTCTATGATAGTTAAAACTTAGTATTAAAACTAGTTAAACTGCGGGGATTCCAACCCAGTAAGCAAGGGAGACAAGAGCTCCCTGGACTGATTTTTCAGTCTGTGATATTTAAAACTTACAATTAAAAGTAGATAATCTGGGATTCCAACCCAGCAAGCAAGGGAGACATGAGCTCCCTGGACTGATTTTTCAGTCTGTGATATTTAAAACTTACAATTAAAAGTAGATAATCTGGGATTCAAACCCAGCAAGCAAGGGAGACAAGAGCTCCCGGGACTGATTTTTCAGTCTGTAGTTGTCAAAACTTACAATTATTAAAAGTAGAGCATCTGGGATTCAAACCCAGCAAGCAAGGGAGACAGGAGCTCCCTGGACTGATTTTTCAGTCTGTGATATTTAAAACTTAGAATTAAGAGTAGATAATCTGGGATTCAAACCCAGCAAGCAAGGGAGACAAGAGCTGCCTGGACTGATTTTTCAGTCTGTAGTAGTTAAAACTTACAATTATTAAAAGTAGAGCATCTGGGATTCAAACCCAGCAAGCAAGGAAGACAGGAGCTCCCTGGACTGATTTTTCAGTCTGTGATATTTAAAACTTACAATTAAAAGTAGATAATCTGGGATTCAAACCTAGCAAGCAAGGGAGACAAGAGCTCCCGGGACTGATTTTTCAGTCTGTAGTAGTTAAAACTTACAATTATTAAAAGTAGATAATCTGGGATTCAAACCCAGCAAGCAAGGGAGACAAGAGCTCCCGGGACTGATTTTTCAGTCTGTAGTAGTTAAAACTTACAATTATTAAAAGTAGATAATCTGGGATTCAAACCCAGCAAGCAAGGGAGACAAGAGCTCCCGGGACTGATTTTTCAGTCTGTAGTTGTTAAAACTTACAATTATTAAAAGTAGATAATCTGGGATTCAAACCCAGCAAGCAAGGGAGACAGGAGCTCCCGGAACTGATTTTTCAGTCTGTAGTAGTTAAAACTTACAATAAATTAAAAGTAGATAATCTGGGATTCAAACCCAGCAAGCAAGGGAGACAAGAGCTCCCGGGACTGATTTTTCAGTCTGTAGTAGTTAAAACTTACAATTATTAAAAGTAGATAATCTGGGATTCAAACCCAGCAAGCAAGGGAGACAAGAGCTCCCGGGACTGATTTTTCAGTCTGTAGTAGTTAAAACTTACAATTATTAAAAGTAGATAATCTGGGATTCAAACCCAGCAAGCAAGGGAGACAGGAGCTCCCGGGACTGATTTTTCAGTCTGTAGTAGTTAAAACTTACAATAAATTAAAAGTAGATAATCTGGGATTCAAACCCAGCAAGCAAGGGAGACAAGAGCTCCCGGGACTGATTTTTCAGTCTGTAGTAGTTAAAACTTACAATTATTAAAAGTAGATAATCTGGGATTCAAACCCAGCAAGCAAGGGAGACAGGAGCTCCCGGGACTGATTTTTCAGTCTGTAGTAGTTAAAACTTACAATAAATTAAAAGTAGATAATCTGGGATTCAAACCCAGCAAGCAAGGGAGACAAGAGCTCCCGGGACTGATTTTTCAGTCTGTAGTAGTTAAAACTTACAATTATTAAAAGTAGATAATCTGGGATTCAAACCCAGCAAGCAAGGGAGACAAGAGCTCCCGGGACTGATTTTTCAGTCTGTAGTAGTTAAAACTTACAATTATTAAAAGTAGATAATCTGGGATTCAAACCCAGCAAGCAAGGGAGACAGGAGCTCCCTGGACTGATTTTTCAGTCTGTAGTAGTTAAAACTTACAATTATTAAAAGTAGAGCATCTGGGATTCAAACCCAGCAAGCAAGGGAGACAGGAGCTCCCTGGACTGATTTTTCAGTCTGTAGTAGTTAAAACTTACAATTATTAAAAGTAGATAATCTGGGATTCAAACCCAGCAAGCAAGGGAGACAAGAGCTCCCGGGACTGATTTTTCAGTCTGTAGTAGTTAAAACTTACAATTATTAAAAGTAGATAATCTGGGATTCAAACCCAGCAAGCAAGGGAGACAAGAGCTCCCGGGACTGATTTTTCAGTCTGTAGTAGTTAAAACTTACAATTATTAAAAGTAGATAATCTGGGATTCAAACCCAGCAAGCAAGGGAGACAGGAGCTCCCTGGACTGATTTTTCAGTCTGTAGTAGTTAAAACTTACAATTATTAAAAGTAGAGCATCTGGGATTCAAACCCAGCAAGCAAGGGAGACAGGAGCTCCCTGGACTGATTTTTCAGTCTGTAGTAGTTAAAACTTACAATTATTAAAAGTAGATAATCTGGGATTCAAACCCAGCAAGCAAGGGAGACAAGAGCTCCCGGGACTGATTTTTCAGTCTGTAGTAGTTAAAACTTACAATTATTAAAAGTAGATAATCTGGGATTCAAACCCAGCAAGCAAGGGAGACAAGAGCTCCCGGGACTGATTTTTGAGTCTGTAGTTGTCAAAACTTACAACTATTAAAAGTAGATAATCTGGGATTCAAACCCAGTAAGCAAGGTAGACAAGAGCTCCCTGGACTGATTTTTCAGTCTGTAGTAGTTAAAACTTACAATTATTAAAAGTAGATAATCTGGGATTCAAACCCAGCAAGCAAGGGAGACAGGAGCTCCCTGGACTGATTTTTCAGTCTGTGATATTTAAAACTTACAATTAAAAGTAGATAATCTGGGATTCAAACCCAGCAAGCAAGGGAGACATGAGCTCCCTGGACTGATTTTGCAGTCTTTGTTATTTAAAACTTACTATTAAAAGTATCTCATCGGGGATTCCAACCCAGCAAGCAAGGGAGACAAGAGCTCCCTGGACTGCTTTTCAGTCTGTAGTTGTCAAAACTTACAATTATTAAAAGTAGATAATCTGGGATTCCAACCCAGCAAGCAAGGGAGACATGAGCTCCGTGGACTGATTTTTCAGTCTGTGATATTTAAAACTTACAATTAAAAGTAGATAATCTGGGATTCAAACCCAGCAAGCAAGGGAGACAAGAGCTCCCGGGACTGATTTTTCAGTCTGTAGTTGTCAAAACTTACAATCATTAAAAGTAGTGCATCTGGGATTCAAACCCAGCAAGCAAGGGAGACAAGAGCTCCCGGGACTGATTTTTCAGTCTGTAGTAGTTAAAACTTACAATTATTAAAAGTAGATAATCTGGGATTCAAACCCAGCAAGCAAGGGAGACAAGAGCTCCCGGGACTGATTTTTTAGTCTGTAGTAGTTAAAACTTACAATTATTAAAAGTAGATAATCTGGGATTCAAACCCAGCAAGCAAGGGAGACAGGAGCTCCCTGGACTGATTTTTCAGTCTGTAGTAGTTAAAACTTACAATTATTAAAAGTAGAGCATCTGGGATTCAAACCCAGCAAGCAAGGGAGACAAGAGCTCCCTGGACTGATTTTTCAGTCTGTAGTAGTTAAAACTTACAATTATTAAAAGTAGATAATCTGGGATTCAAACCCAGCAAGCAAGGGAGACAAGAGCTCCCGGGACTGATTTTTCAGTCTGTAGTAGTGAAAACTTACAATTATTAAAAGTAGATAATCTGGGATTCAAACCCAGCAAGCAAGGGAGACAAGAGCTCCCGGGACTGATTTTTTAGTCTGTAGTAGTTAAAACTTACAATTATTAAAAGTAGATAATCTGGGATTCAAACCCAGCAGGCAAGGGAGACAAGAGCTCCCGGGACTGATTTTTCAGTCTGTAGTAGTTAAAACTTACAATTATTAAAAGTATATAATCTGGGATTCAAACCCAGCAAGCAAGGGAGACAAGAGCTCCCGGGACTGCTTTTTCAGTCTTTAGTTGTCAAAACTTATAATTATTAAAAATAGAGCATCTCGGATTCAAACCCAGCAAGCAAGGGAGACAGGAGCTCCCTGGACTGATTTTTCAGTCTGTGATATTTTAAACTTACAATTATTAAAAGTAGATAATCTGGAATTCAAACCCAGCAAGCAAGGGAGAGAAGAGCTCCCGGGACTGATTTTTCAGTCTGTAGTAGTTAAAACTTACAATTATTAAAAGTAGATAATCTGGGATTCAAACCCAGCAAGCAAGGGAGACAGGAGCTCCCTGGACTGATTTTTCAGTCTGTAGTAGTTAAAAGTTACAATTATTAAAAGTAGATAATCTGGGATTCAAACCCAGCAAGCAAGGGAGACAAGAGCTCCCTGGACTGATTTTTCAGTCTGTAGTAGTTAAAACTTACAATTATTAAAAGTAGATAATCTGGGATTCAAACCCAGCAAGCAAGGGAGACAAGAGCTCCCGGGACTGATTTTTCAGTCTGTAGTTGTCAAAACTTACAATTATTAAAAGTAGAGCATCTGGGATTCAAACCCATCAAGGAAGGGAGACAGGAGCTCCCTGGACTGATTTTTCAGTCTGTGATTTTTAAAACTTAGAATTAAGAGTAGATAATCTGGGATTCAAACCCAGCAAGCAAGGGAGACAAGAGCTCCCTGGACTGATTTTTCAGTCTGTAGTAGTTAAAACTTACAATTATTAAAAGTAGATAATCTGGGATTCAAACCCAGCAAGCAAGGGAGACAAGAGCTCCCGGGACTGATTTTTCAGTCTGTAATTGTCAAAACTTACAATTATTAAAAATAGAGCATCTGGGATTCAAACCCAGCAAGCAAGGAAGACAGGAGCTCCCTGGACTGATTTTTCAGTCTGTAGTTGTCAAAACTTACAATTATTAAAAGTAGAGCATCTGGGATTCAAACCCAGGAAGCAAGGGAGACAGGAGCTCCCTGGACTGACTTTTCAGTCTGTGATATTTAAAACTTAGAATTAAAAGTAGATAATCTGGGATTCAAACCCAGCAAGCAAGGGAGACAGGAGCTCCCCGGACTGATTTTTCAGTCTGTAGTTGTCAAAACTTACAATTATTAAAAATAGAGCATCTGGGATTCAAACCCAGCAAGCAAGGGAGACAGGAGCTCCCTGGACTGATTTTTCAGTCTGTGATATTTAAAACTTAGAATTAAGAGTAGATAATCTGGGATTCAAACCCAGCAAGCAAGGGAGACAAGAGCTCTTTGGACTGATTTTTCAGTCTGTGATATTTAAAACTTACAATTAAAAGTAGATAATCTGGGATTCAAACCCAGCAAGCAAGGGAGACAAGAGCTCCCTGGACTTATTTTTCAGTCTGTAGTAGTTAAAACTTAGAATTAAAGTAGATAATCTGGGATTCAAACCCAGCATGCAAGGGAGACAGGAGCTCCCTGGACTGATTTTTCAGGCTGTGGTAGTTAAAACTTACAATAATATTAAAAGTAGAGCATCTGGGATTCCAACCCAGCAAGCAAGGGAGACAAGAGCTCCCTGGACTGATTTTTCAGTCTGTGATATTTATAACTTACAATAATTTAAAAGTAGATAATCTGGGATTCCAACCCACCAAGCAAGGGAGACAAGAGCTCCCTGGACTGCTTCTTCAGTCTTAAGTAGTTAAAACTTAGTATTAAAAGTAGATCATCTGGGATTCCAACCCAGCAAGCAAGGGAGACATGAGCTCCCTGGACTGATTTTTCAGTCTGTGATATGTAAAACTTACAATTAAAAGTAGATAATCTGGTATTCAAACCCAGCAAGCAAGGGAGACAGGAGCTCCCTGGACTGATACTTCAGTGAATGATAGATGGAACTTAATATTATAACTAGATTAACTGGGATTCAAGCCCAGCAAGCAAGGGAGACTGGAGCTCCCTGGACCGATACTTCAGTCAATGTTAGGTTGAAGTTAATATTAAAACTAGATAAACTGGGATTCAAGCGCAGCAAGCTAGGGAGACAGGAGCTCCCTTTACTGATGCTCCAGTCTATGGTAGATGAAAGCTACTATTACAGCTACATTTACTTTTGTGTTTGTTAGAAGTAACTTTATAAACAAGTACTAGGTCACCTGGGATTCAAACCCAGCAAACGCGGGAGACAAATGCTCTCTTGACTATTAGATTAAGACTTCTTTTATATAAATAACTTAATATAGAGCCAGGGCACTTGGGATGGAACTCACTAAAGATATGGTAGCGTGGACTGCGGACTATGGACTGTTACGTAGAACCTTTAAAATATAAATAGCTTGATATTGAATTAGGTCACCAGGGATTTAAACCAAGCAAACATGGATGGCAAGTTGCTCCCTGGACTATTACATAGGATCTTTGATAGATGAATATTTTTATATACAACTGAGTCACGTGGGATTCAAACCCAGGAGACATAGAAGACAGGTTCTCCCTGGATTCTTAATTACATAAACATCTTGATATATGAATAACCTAATATACAACAACTAATCGATCGTGCTATAATGATGGTGTATTAAAGTCTACTGATATATTCATATATAAGTAGATACCGTAGAATGATAATCTATATATTGTAACGATAAGTATTGTATTTCACAGAGGTACATATAGACCTCGTGTTAATTGTCATTGTTTTCTAAGTTTATGACGACTTACATAAGCTCTTCAGAAATTATTTCATGCTTAACGCTGGGCTATTATATTTTTTCAGGATGTAACAAGTCTTATTATGGACGCCATCGAACATCTCAATGGAGAAGCCAAAAAAAGGACATTTTTAGCTTTATCGTGTTACTGAATGATTTTGCGCAGTCTTGTTCACGGAAAATGTGAGGGGTGGGAGGAAAAAAAGAAAATGATCATTATGGCCTACCTCCCGCAGGTAGTTCAAGGGTGAATCAAATGTGTATTCCCTATCTCTGCAGATCAAAGGCATATTCAGTAAGATATAACGTTCATATGGAATGGGGGTGACAAAGGAAGATGCTAATTATTATCGGTTCATGAAGTCTGCTGGTAACATTTACTAACTTACTCTTTTTTTTTTCTCTCTCTCTTTTTTGAGTTTATTTCTTTCAGTTTTAGATCGAATCTGACTGGTTATAAAACTGAGTCACGGACTTTGCGTATCGAGTGGAAGCTTCAGGTAGTCTGTATATGGCAGCTTTTTTTCTTTTTATTGATGGTCGATTTTCTGTGAGACCTGCTTCTAGCCCTTTGTCAGTTAAGCACTGATACCATTTGTGGAGACATAAATATATAATATTTATAATAAGAGTTAGATGTAGCATATGTTGTCGTATGCAAGTTAGAAAATAGACAAGTAAAAGAACAACAGAAATGAACTCATTTATTCTTGCTGCTAAACGGGAACTAGAAACAGAAGTTTTTGTTGTTTCATTTCTTCATCGACGATCTATTAAATAACGTTACACGTCCGTCTGTTTTAGGGCGTTTGATGTCACTATGATCTCGCTGGCTGTTGGTTTCCAAGCAAAGAGTCTTACCTGCGTTTACAAGACAACTAAAGTCAAGCCTGTCATCACGAAGATGTATCGATCAAGATGAAATATTTTAAAACTTAATCTAATAGTAAAATACGGAATATATAACAAGTTTATAGAATTATGCTTATTGATAAGTAGCAGTCATTTTAAACGGAGGAATTTCCTTCTCACTAAAATGACTGCTACCAAGCAACAATGGTCTTTTCATTTTGCTCTGAAATTTATTACTTTTTAAGAATAGGATTATTTCGATACGTGAAATATGGTTAAATCTCGCCATCTTTTGGGGCACTGTCGATAATTTTCAGGTACTCTCTTCGGCTTCCGTTTATCTTCGTGTTTACTTATGCTGCTACGAAAAAACACTATCGATCGTAAAAAAGCTCAGATGTGCGTTTGCCAAATTGCCTACATACTATTGGTAACTAACGAAAACTATCGTCGATTTGTTCGGCTTGCGTTAATTTTTGTGTTACTTACACCACCACGAACGAGCGCTATCGAAAACGCCTAAATGCCTTTGTACACTTTAATGAATACTCTCGTCAACCTTCGAAGTACTGAGTATTCTCTTCGGCTTTTTCTTGCCAAGTTGCGCACACTCTAAGCAAATACTCGCCATTATGTCGGTTATTGTCGGTAACTTGCGACCACTACCGTAGACGTCTTCGGCTTCCGTTAATTTTCGTGTTTACTTACAACTAAGAACGAGTGCCTTCGTAAAATCGCGCACACTACAGAATATTAGGTTTATTTGTTCATTTGTTGTACGCTCCTGATTGAGGTCTATCAATTTCGTTAATTCTAATCAACAAATTATCATCTCGAGTTCGCTATCATGCATTTAAAATTGCTACTACTACAATCCTCCTTTCATCCTCTGTGTTCCTAACAATCGCTCACTTCAAAGTTAACATGGTTGCCGATAATTTTCGTCGCTTTCGTCAACCTACAGTTCGGCCTTCAACTGTCACGCTTCTCTTAACCATTCTTGTACATCGTTGACTGCAATGAACATCACTTTCGAATCGAGTCATTTCTCCTTCCGTTTTATTCGTCCTTTAAATCCGTAACCGACTAATCGATAACAAAAAAAGCACTTTATTTGAGTGTCAAGGTATTTAGCACGAAAGTACTAATTGGGGACACTATTTTTATGTCATCTTATGTTGTCATCCGAGCCACACGAAGGTCTAGCCGCTTGCACTGCTAAGGAAGTATCTTCATTTCTCCGTTATTTTAAGACCCTGAGTAATGGTCCGCCCCGGGAATCGAACAAGCGACCTTCCGCTCTCTAGTCAAGCGCTCTGCCGACTGAGCTATCATTGCAATTAAATATTCGTTCGTTTTCATCAATGTTCGCGAGCTTCCTCTAAACCTCGCGTATATCAGTGTAATCTGTAAATCAAAATAGCCTGGCCTTAGCTATCGCTGTGTGTAGCCAAATCATTACATTTAATGTTTTTTGCTGTCTGTTATCTTTATCGCCATGTTTTTTAAATTAATTGCATTCTTACAAAGAACTTTCGCGCGTTTGCGTAAGCTTGCGAACGCGCATGAACATCTCAAACTGTTGACCCGGTCTAATCATCTTTAATTCTCTATATAGTTCTGAACTTTCATCCTGGTTGCTTCAATTCGGCTCGAAGGTTATCACCTTAAAATCATTTATATATTAGTGGCAATTACAGTAGCAAGACTATCAAATAAACACTATGCTCAGTACTCGTTAACTAGAATTGTAACCAGCGATGATAACATTTTTGGTGATTTTGAGGTGCAGAAAGCAATATAGACAATATTGACTGACTGCATATGTTGATGTTTAGTAGACTATATTTACGCCAGATTGTGTATCAAATCATAATTTCTGGTTAAGGTTGAGATTAATGCCGGGTTTATGTTTAATTGAAATGAAAAAAGGTTAATGTATATAATATTATACACAATATAAATAAGCGCAATATTTATTTAATTAATGTAGAGGAAAAACCATGTAAAAGAAATATTAAATTTGCGAGAATGGGGTTATGCAAGTTGGTAATACTGATTCAGTATCATATAAATCTATTTTAAGCTTTAATGGTTGAAGAATTAATATAAAGAACAGTAATTTCTAAACAAACTTTGGTGATGTATCGGCGGAAAAATACTGTCTCCAAATATCGGGTACTGTCGTTAACTTGCGACCACTATCGTACGGCGTCTTCGGCTTTTCGATTAATTTTCGTGTTTACTTACATTACTAAGAACGCGCCCTGTATCAGTAACCAAAGCTTATTTGCCTTTGTAAAATTGCGCAAACTGTACTAAACACTTGGCTAATTGTTTGATTTGTTACGCTCCTGTTTAAGAAGTAGAAAGCAATAAGGGTAATGTTGACTGACTCCATATGCATATCTTTAGTCGACAATATTTACCATTTTCTATCAAATCAAAGCTATAGGTAACTTTGAGACTTTGGGAGACTGCGAGACCCCGGTTCAAAATTTGAGACCGAGACTTGAGCGTTTTTATTATATCCCAGCTTGCAACTTTACTTTTAAAAAATCCGAGTCCGAGACTCTAAGCGCCGAAAATTTCGACGTAATGGAAAAAATAAAGCTAAATAAAATGTATATATCACTGAAAATGCGAATGGAAGCTGGCGGAAGCCAACCAATACACTGCGTTAGCTAATGCGAGTTGTGTGCCACTTCCCGAGAAGCTAAAATCACCCACCATATATTAATATATATTTAAAATATTACTCGATATTATTAAACCTATTAAGATGATTTACCACAGTAAACCGGTAGAGAATTACTTCACTTGATGGACGCTTGTTCCATCTTTGGCTTGCGTTAATCTTGGTGTGACTTACATTACCACGAACTGACTGTTGACTTTTTACGCTCCTGATTAAGGCGAAGAAAGCAATATGGGCAATATTGACTGTCTCCATATGTATATCTTTAGTCGACAATATTTACGATTTTCTATCAAATCATAGCAATTTTTGGTTCAGGGTAGAGATAAATGGTTTATGTTTAATTTGAATGAAATAAGGGTTTTGCATGTATATAATATTGTACACGATCGGCGCAATATCTAATGTAGAGGAAAAGCCATGTTAAATAAGGGGTATAGAATGGTAACTTTGCTCTTTAGAAGACCGCGCGAGAGCCCTGTTTCAAAATTTGAGACCGAGACTTGTTAAGAGCGTTTTTATTATATCCGAGCTTGAGACTTTACTTTTAACAAAATCCAAGCTCGAGACTCTAAGCGCCGAAAATGTCGAGGTAATGGTGTAAATAATGCTAAATAAAATGACGTAAAACGCCAATGGAAGCTGGCGGAAGCCCACCAATATACTGCGTTAGCTAATGCGAGCCGATGCGCCACTATCCGAGAAGCTAAAATCACCCACCATATATCAAAATATACATTTAATATATCACCATACATTAAACCTGATAAGATGATTTACCACAGTAATTAAACCGGTAGAGAATTAGTTCACTCGATGGTCGATGGTTCTTGTTCTGCTCTCATGGCTTTTCGTATGTATCATTCGTGTCCGCTCATCCCCATTCCTCTATATCGATTTCGTAAATGTTGGCTCCAAAACCAGCTCTTGTTCGGCTTGAAAGCACGCAAATGACATATGGCAGTTGCAAAATTTGACCGTTGGCGATCAGCGTCATCCCCGACTTTTCTCGTTGCAAATATCACTGCCCATCAGTCTTGTTTGCCTAAACAAAGGCACACGGAAATCATGCGAAAAACGTTTGAAACGTAATGAACGCTGTTTGTAGATCATTAAAAAATGCTTATCTAGATTTCTCGTCGAAGAATTAACAGGGTAAAATAATTAGTCTGAATTTATTGAAGAGTGATTTATTGATTTTTTAAATGCCTTTTTTACATATAAATGAAGGGGAAAAAACATTACATTATAAGAAACTGATGCACATTTTGAAACTAAAAAGAATCTCAAAAGGCGAGGAAGTCTAAGACGCCTTGAAGTCTTGTAGGTGAGACTTCCTCTCTACTTAGATTTGATGATAGCTATTACAGTAATTAAATATATCCTTATATAAATAAAGAACAGCTTATAATAGCGTAATTTAAAAGTGTACAGAAAATATTGATAAAAAGTTAATTGTCTAATAATTAGTAATGGTAACAGGACTGAGTGGAGTCCAATTCGGCCTGTAATCATACGAGTGATTAACAAAATCGGACGACCGCGTAGCGGGAGTCCGATTTGTTTAATCAAGAGTATGATTACAGACCGAATTGGACGACACCAAGTTCTGTTACCAATTAATCATAACTTTAACAAAATTTGTAATATAATAGGCTATTTTTTAAATCAAAACACGAGAAATTCGAAATTTTGTTTTGCTACCAGTGAAAAAAAAAGCCATTTAATACTTAGGCATGACGCGTACTGTCCTATTAAACTGTCCAATTAAAGCTGAAATCAGGGCAGTTGATAGCCAATCAGATTTGACAATTTTGTTATAGTTATGATTAGCAAAAAAATACAAACGATTTATTGAGTATTCTGTAAATTAATTAAATATGACTTAAGTAAACTTTTTTATTATTATTATTATTTTTTTATTATTGATTATTATTATTATTATTATAAACGTTAAAGGTTCTTATGTTGTTTGATCTAATTATTGAGTGAGCTAAAGAGTTTCACAATTTCGGTCCTTGGTATAAGATTGTAAATTTTTCACGTTTGTTCTGCAGGGAGAGCAGTGCATATGAGTGCATATCACTCAGTTAAAGTAACGGCCTGTATTTACGACTGTCTACCTTTATATAGAGTCTATATACTGTATTTACAATTGATTTCCTGACTGAAATTTTAATGTTTAAGTTAGTGTCTTAGATCGACTTACGTAATACTAGATAATGTTATGAGTAAGCATTTGGTATAGTCAGTGTAATAGTACATGATGTAAGGTCTAAGCTCAGTGCAGTGCGAGCCTGAGTGGCAGATAAAAGTAATTGAACTAAACACACCCCGTTGTTGTTGAATTTCCACCCTTCGGCTGGATACCTTTGCTCATGTTCATCTGGGAAACACAAGAAAAGCTGGGAAAGAATAAACTGGTTAGAAAACGGTCTTCTTGCTATGGTGATGTTGAAAAACTGAACATGCTGTTTTCCCCTTGACCCAAGAAGCCCATATACCACATTTCCTCATTTCCTCGAATAAGCGTCTAGGTCTTTTGTGTCTGTAATCGCTCTATTCCAACGAAACAAATTCTAGGAGAACCACGCCCAGTATAACCCCTCGCTTCATAGATCTCAATCAAATCCCATTGCGTTTGATACTTTAACCCTTGCCTTGTCCTTGTACGGCGTCTTTCGATGTAGCCTGTCCTAGGCGCTCTCAAATTGGACAGATAGTGGGGAAGACGCGAAAGAGTGGGGCAGACGCGAAAGTGAAAGGCACGCGCCTGGAAGAGGCTATTGTTGACAAAGACGAAGGCGAGATCTCTCGTCTTCGGGTTCGTCGACAAGAAACTTGGCACGAGATTAACAAATTGGTTTTGGAGCGTTACGACCTCATAACCAAATTTTCAAGCATTTCTTTATAAATGGAGGCTCCGCTAAACCTGTGCTAAAAGCCATTTGGGTGAAACATTGGACACAAAATACTGTAGAAATTGTCTCGTCATCACTTCTGACGGTAAACCTGAAAATAGTGAAAGGAAACCAAAACAGCCAAATTTTCAGACCTAAAATTCAATCAGAGAATATTTCTAGTGACCTGATTTACTTAGGAGGAAAATTATGAGCAAGGATTTAAAAAATATTACAACATCTGCCTTAAGTTTTGAGTAAAAATAAGTTTTTACTGCGAAACAATAAATAGGACACAATTTCCAATCAAAGCAGGGATTGCCGGAATTTTTTATCAAGATATATACCAGCCTCGTTCATCAGTCAAGCTTGTCGGGAAAATTCGCCGAGGACGCCTCCCGCTCTTCTCCCGCTCTTCCCGGGTCAGCACTCGTTAACATCCGTCGAAAGGCCATTAGACACCTCATGAAGTTTACACAAGGTAGATTAAAGTACATATAGCATCAACCCCAACCTAAAAAAGGAACCTAACCAGTTTCGAAACAGTGCTTAACCCTAATCAGTAAAGGAAGTGCTTAACCCTAATTAGTAAAGGCAGTGCTTAACCCTAATCTGTAAAGGTAGTGCTGAAGGAATACTACGTTGTGTAAACTTCATAAGGTGTCCAAGGGCCTTTCGACAGATGAAAAAGTGCTGACCCTCTTCCCGCTCCAAGGTTCCAAGCCTCCTCTGGTAACTCGGATAGCGCGAACTGGCCTGGGTACGAGGCTTGATATGTACACTTGCCACTCTAGTCTGCGATTAGTTGGCCCTATGTCACTTTAATTTTTGCGCTCCCCAGAAAAAAAAAATCCAAAACTAAAACAGTGATGGCGGATTACTAAAGCAAAGACCTTTTTTGGCTGTGGAGCTACCTCGCACACTTTTAAGAATAGTATGAATGCAGCCATTGGGGACCAATTTAGGTCGGCCTGGGAAACTGCCATCTACTCCTTCCCTGAGCCAACATTTTTGTTGGCTTGACAGAATGCGAGACAGAGCCAAGAGAGGATTTGGGGGTGGGCTAAGGCCCGAAGGGTGGGCTCGGCCACCCGTTTTCCTTTGAAATTTGTATTATCTTCATGATAGAATTCTCAGAAAAATAAAGAGTATCTATATAGCTGGTAAGTGGGCAAGTGTCCCGGCCACCGCTTTCTGAATTTTCTGGATCCACCCTTGAAACTGGGTTCAATCCCACTCTCGAAAACTGGGTCGATACGTTTCTCGCTAACCTCTAGTTCAACCATCGGACGATGGTCGTAGTTAGGTGTTATGATCACCTCATGCTCCATGTTCCAGTTATGGAATCATAAAAGGCCCAGAAAAAAAATGGTTCAGTGCTATTTAATATAAATCAACAGTAAGAGCTTGTTTTTGGCTTTCGGTGGCCAGGATGGTAAGAGTCAAAAGCTAAGGATCAAAAGATGACTGAGAATACCAAGTTACAAATTCAGCTCAGCTTATTTCCTAAAAAAGGGTGGAACTCACCATGACATTGCCCCTTTGACATAGAGGGCGTCTTTCTGACAACATTTTGAACGTATGTAAGGGGTTGCTACTACTTTGGGTTGAAAGGCCAATCCGGCAAGTGCCCCTTGAGACATGCACATACAGCTGATATCAGCTGGATATAGGGAGTGAGTGATCCCATGATAGGCGCCTACATAGTAACAGGCTTGTGATAGCTTGTAAGCCTAGGAGATTGTTAACTGACTCCTGAGAAGGTTTGAAAAGGGGGAGATCTTAGCGTCAAGTGTTTGACTTAGCCTTACACCCGATCTTAAACTGGCTCCTACTAAAAGTAATTGGCGGCATAGACTCGTATTTGAAACGCCTCTTTTATGCGGTTTTTTCTTCCTGTCGCCATCATTGTAAAAGAGGGACGAGGGGTTGGTCCTCCTATAAAACAAAATATTGGCTAAACTTGTAAACTTGTATTCAAAAGCCCCCACTGAATCGTCTGGATCTTCGCCCGTGTACTACCGTGACCCTGCATGCAGAGTCTCCTTTGATCTTCCTAGTCATCTAGGAAGATCGAAGGAGACTCTGCGTGCAGAGTACCGGGTACCCGTGTACATGAACGGCGTTAAAAGAAAAAAAAAAACTCCTTCTCTGTTCACCCACACGTACACGAGAAAACGTTTTTGCTATCGCGTGTAGCCTCGGTCACAAGTTGCTCGGCAACTATTTGGCGCAAATTTCTGGCAACACAATATCCCCGTTATCAAAAAATATCAGTTTTGTTTGTCATATTGATGATAACGATCAAGAAAGGACGAAAGGGCCTTTCATATAATGCATCCTCTCTCAAAGGGAACGCATCATCCGTTGTGTTGTGTTGTAACTGCGATAAAACCAGGCTTTACAGTTGATCATAATAGCTAGCGCAGTATAGTAATCCTTGAAAAAGTCGGCCTGCTTTATCGAGGGTTCTTTATGGAGGGTTACTAAAGACAACAATACAAGGACACAAGAATCCCGTGCGAACCCCCGTGCGTTTGCTTCCTTCTTCCCAGTCCCCTTTGTTTGATAGCAAATCATCTCAGAAAGGAGACTTCTGTGTCCCCTTCTGTGACAGTTTGTTCAGTCTGAGAAAAGATCCCTAGGGTACAGAAACAAGTTTTCCTGCGCTTCAAGTGGGATTTTTTTTATGTAGCTATGAGTTTGAAAAGTTATTTTTGCTATATCTTGACTTCAATGTTCATCGCCTTGTGGATATCAAATGTTTTGAGCGACAATGTTGTCCCTGTTGGCCATTTGAAACCGCTTGGTTCACATAGACCGCCAGAAACAAATCTTGTGGACGATTTAGAAGAAATGCCTTCTCCTCAAGATTTTTGGAGGAAGTATGTGCTGCCATCCAGAGCTGTTGTTTTACGTGGCTCTGCTAAACACGCAAAAGCTTTTACGGAATGGACAGATAAATACATCAAAGAAAAGTATGCCGATTTGGAGATTCGATTAGAGGGAAAAAAGGAAAAGAGTTCTAAAGTTCCTGTCGGGGCTAAAGGAGTCGGAAGAGACACAATTGGTACGTTAAACATGCTACTTTTATTTTGGTTTCCTCAGCTGAGGTCTCAGCTGACTCATCGTTTGCATAAATTAGTCATTCAAGCATTTGTTCTCGTAAGATTCAGCATTTTAATGATCATGCTGTTAAGAAATTAATGAACTAGTATGACTAACTTAAGGACTCATAAAAGAGTTCCTACGTGAACTGTATCACTCTTTACCTCCTTTTGAAATAGGTTGAAAATGAGACCAATATATTTAAGAATATCCGGCCGCAATAACATATGTTTCTCAACCATCTTTAATAATTAATCACATTGTGTATGGAAGTTTCAATGATCTGGAAACGGGTCACCGTGTGACAAGTGGCCAGCTGGTAATCTAAAGCAGGTGCTTAAATGAAAGTATGAAAAGCAAAAAATAAAACAACAAAAAAATAGCTTAAAACAAAATAAAACAAAACAGAAAACATTTCGTTAGTTTAGTTAATGATAAATACAATCTCCATTTCCTTCCTTGTGAAGATTGCGATATTCAGGTTTGTGGAGGTAATGTTTCTTTCGTATGACTATTACTATGATACAGTTTAGGTCATCAGTTTCTTCCAAAACAGAGCTCAAAAAATGCCATCTGATACTGCATGACTAGTAGATTTTATTGCTGAGCAACCAAGTGACTTTTTATGAAGCTTTCTTACCATATGAGTAAGGATACAGGCAAGTTGAGCATCCTCTAATAAAATCCTTAACTAAGACAAGCAAGAAGTGGCCCCTGGTAAGCACAATGTGAAAGCTACTTGCCAAAAGGACAATCTGAAATTCAATTTTTTTTATAACCAAAAATGCAAAATTTCCCTGATTTGGTCATTACAAAAAATTTTAACGACAATTTTAAAATGTTAAAATAACCAAGGATAAAGTTGAACCACAACTACTAGCAATATATCATAGCAGACCTGCCAACTCTCACAATTCTGCCTTGAGTCTCACAATTTTTTATCTTTTCTCACGGCCTCATGACAACACTTCCAATCTCACAGTTTTTTGGGGAAATCATTCTGAAATAAAAGAAAGTGTTATCTTGTTGAGTAAAATGGAAATCCAGTGGGGAATGCTAGTGCCTTTTTAAAAGCCTTGTTGGCAGCTTAATTGTCTAACATTTTTTTAGTGGCCATGATTAGTTGGCTAATCAGGAAGAAATGACCCATCGCTGTAAGTTTTGTCCTTTTTGTTAAGTGATGACCTCAACAGGGACCACAAATAAAGCAAGGTAATATTTAAATAAATACTTAACCCCCCAATAGAAAAAGTGGGTGTTAAATATTGATAGGGTGGTAAAATAGAATCTATAGATCTACTCTTTATACAGTCAGATGTTTTTTTATTAGCCTCCAGATTTTCCTTTATCAGCAGGGTTGTCAGAAAGGTTTGAAAGAAATGGCTGAGTTGTCAAAATAAGCAGCCAGTCTAGCGATAGTTTTGAAGAAATTCCAAGCAGAGTAGCCAACTGATAACCAAGTAGGCAGTAATTTTCCCTGGCAGCCGGCTACTTTTGACAACCCTGTATCAGGGGTTCGCAGGTCTGTCATAGACATGAGACATAAAGATTTCTCTCTTGTTTTATCAGGAAACTTTATCAACAATTACCATAAAGAAGGCAATAATCTGTATGTTGTCTCTGAGTTACCCACCCCCATGTGGCAAGATGTAACAGTAATTCCCCCCCTGACCTGTGGCCTTTTGAAAGATCGACTTGTAGAGGTTGACTTGTGGATGAGTGGAGGAGGTACTAAGAGCATTCTTCACAAGGATGCTTATAATGCAATCAACTGTTTATATAATGGCACAAAAGAATGGAAAATGATCGAATATAAGTACGAGGATAAGATCTACAAGGCATGGGAGCCTCCACATATGGTTGGTGGATTTTCGCGGTTAAATGTACAGTCAGTTGACTTGTTGAAGTACCCAAAAGTTTCTGAAGTTCCTTGGTCCTTTGTAACAGTCCATGCTGGTGACTGTCTTTTCTTACCAAAGAGTAAGTGATTCCTTATCAATTCTGTACAACTCATGATCAGTCATACAACTTTAGAGCAAGCACACCTAAACTGGTTGAACCACCCATCTAGAACTATACTACATCCCTTGTATAGCCACTTGCTAGTGACATATTAAATAATTATTGTTCTGGACATTTATTTGCAACTTTAATTTAATGCACATGTACTTAACTTGTGTAGGACTTGTAACAGACAATACAGCATGATCTTCATGATTCATCATGATTCATTCCTAGCATGATCTTAATGTGTCTACTGGTAAAATACAAGACAGAAAGTGCAGAAAACTGCATGGAACAAAAAGAATGATTATTATATAACTCCATGTAAGAAATGTGCAAGCTTCAAATAAGTGTGCAACAGCCAAAGTAGCAATGCTCTTGAATTTGCTGCAGCTTTTTTGCAAATACGTAAAGGAATTAACAAAGATGAAATACATAGAGGATATTACACGGTGGCGCGAAGATATGAATTTTATTTTCGAGTGGCAAAACAATATTTTACGAACGAGCACAGCGAGTGAGTAAAATATTGTTTTTGCCACGAGAAAATAAAATTCATATCTTCAAGCCGCCGTGTAATGTTCTTTTTATTATATAGACAAAAAGACATCGATAAAGTAATAGAGGGAAATGACCGAAATTACATCATCGATAAACTCACTAGTGAGATTATGGAAAATAAACCACTCGGGTCCTGGATGAAGCGTTTATGAATTTTACGAGTGGTATATTTCCCAGTAAAACACTCGTGTCTATATAATAAAATAATATAATATTAATAAATATTTAACTAACTCATGGGATAAAAGAGGAGTTATGAAAATGTAATAAGAGGCCCAGCAAAAGAAAAGCATATCAGTTGGGTTTCAAACATGGGAAGTTTTGTGCCTAATGTTTGCTATTGAAACTTTGCCGTTGTGTGGGGTAACTGTACTAGTTTCTATTGGAAACGCCTTGTGTTAGTGCTGTCATCTAAAATAAAGCACACAAATTTTAGTCACAGAAGTCTTCTTTACATCAGTGCACTAGTATGCTTTGTCGCATTCATGTTATGCTACAATGTAGTTCACAATCATGGAAAGGCTAAATTCGATTTTAGGCAGAACTTTAATACCTAGGGCTGTGCACTTGACCTGCGAGCATTTTGATGGTCAATCAAATAGTTAGAAATGGTGGTGACATTTATGCCAGCTACTTTTCTGGTAAGTTTTCTTATGTGGCAAACGCTTTCAAAGAAAGTAGAGCCACTGTCATAAACTTAGAGCAGCCCCTACATATTGAACATACCATTGACTCGCATTGAAATATTAGAGGAAACAATGATTTATCTCAAGGTGACTCGCAGTTCATCAAGACTGTTAAAAGAGCAAGGCTGACGTCATCACTGAGGGGAATTTTCCCATGGTTTAAATGAATTTGGTCCCGTGATATTCTTCCGTATGGAACTTTGATATCGCGATATCGCGTGCATTAAACAACAGTTAATTTTGCTCTCTGGTTTGAAATGTTAAAGTAAAAAATTAGTACTGTTGCTCAGGAAAGATTTAGTGTATAGAAAATATGGCATACTCTCAATTAATACTCTCAACCATTTGTCAAAAAAATGTAAAGAGATTTTGTGTGCGCAGAAGACTGATGACATCAGAATCACAGGATGTTTCCAATGGAAACTAGTATCATCATGCACCCCTGACAACAGCAAAGTTTTGATGGTCTAAACTTCTCTTGTGTTATACTCTACTGATAATCGTAGTAAAAGGGGCAGGAGAGGAAAAAAGGCTATTGTAGAGCAGCAGTGCCTGGTAAAAGTCAATGCAGCAGTGAAACTTGTTTGTCCCAAAACCATCTTGAAATTTTGTTTTCTGCACATTTTTTTCTTCAAAAGCAACAATTTCGCATTAGAAATAAAGCCAGCTATTGCTTAACTTGTAAACAAAGATTTGGGTATTTTGGTTCTTGTTGGCTGGATATAGGGAGCAAATTAAGTACTAATGTCTAAGCCATGACACAGTGACTATAACTGGAGTGTGCAGATGGACTAAATTATTTTTCTATCAATACCGCCATTATGACAACGGAAACAGTCCTTCTATACTTGCCTGTTATCTCCTTGATTTTATATTATACCTTTCCTTGTGAAGGTGTTAATACCTGTGTAAATGTTTGGCAAATGTTGTTTTCCATAAAATGCAATTACTTATCAGAGATTTTTTTTCAATATAATTAGGTTATTATCACCAAGTAACTTCATATGGAAGCCAAAATACAGCAGTGGCATTGCTGTTTGGACGATTGGATGGAGTTATGGATATTGATTTCACTGGATGTGATCAGCTGTTAGGTTTTAAACCACTGAGTGAAATGGATGTAGATTGGAAATACCCTGGACATGGTAATCTCAGCATGGGAAATACCGACGTGGAGACTGTTAGGTTGGTTGGTTGATTATACTTTAATTTATTATCTGACACTTCATGTTGCATTCAATTTTGGCAATAAATTATAAGACATGGAAATCTGGTTGTGCTATGATAGAATGATTTTAATTCTCAGGTTTTGGAATATAAAAACCATCTTGCACAAAACGTCCCTAGGGGTAGAGAGCAATAAGAGGCAGTTGTATTTGCAGGCTACTTTAACTTGACAACATAAAAAGGCAATTTACTGGCTCCTTGTTAAACCTTCCCACCTTCGTCAAGAGTTGGTGTCCACCTAAAGAGAAACTTTTAAACTTGAAACATTAAGGCTGTGATGTTCATTTTTGACCTTGGAAACAGTGTACTAGACTATTCTCAAGGTCTAAAATTTAAACATTATTATTTATAGCACTGGTTCTTACATTACTAAAATTAAAACACACATAAAAGTCACACAACTGACAACATGGAGCAGTGTCAAAAACTATAATGTTTCTTGAAATTTGCACTTTTTCTTTTCAGTGTAGAATTATTGTACAAGTCTTTATTAGGTAAATGTTGTGAATCTAATGGCTGTAAAATTAGAGTTATTGTTTGCTGATCTAGAGAAACAGCGTAACATTACTGTAGACGCTTAAAAGACCCTTGTTGCAACATGTTTAGTTCCCCTATATTTAAAAATATCCCTTTTTTTAATTTTCTGTACGTGTTATTGTTTTTGCACTTTGCAAATGAGAAGGTCTGAGTCTATATAAATGTTTTATTTCAGGGAAGGAATGTTAGAGTTTTTTGGTGATGAGGAGAAATTGGATACAGACAGATTTCTTCGGAGAAGTGAAAAGTCAATAAAGGTGTGTCCAAATGAGCAATGCAGGTCAAAACTAATAAATTTGTAATGAGTGAGAGTAAAATCTGTTTGCTTGTCGACAGTTACAGTACCCCAGGCTTAGCAATGTACTCGAAAGTCATTGAGTGATAATGGAGAACTCAAGCAAAGGCATTTTTAAGCAATGCTCCTCATCTGGAAGTAAGGCATACGTGAACAAATTTGTATTTCTATTAAGTGTCTGTACCCTTGATTTGCCTGAAAATGTAAGCAAAACCACTGCTCAAGAATGCAACAAGTGTACATGAAAATGCCTTTGCCTCAGCTTTCTAGAATAAAAAGGGTTAAGTGGGGGGTGGGGTTGGGGTAGGGCGACAGCAGAAGAACTCTTGAGAGCATTTTGGCTTTTACCAATTCAGCCTGTTTTTGAATCCTGAAGGGCATGTGGCATCTTATGTGGGTTGAGTCTTGGTTTTTGTCCTTTCTCTGGGAGGGTTTTCTCCAAGTACTGTGGTTTGCAAGCACTCGGGGCACTCCTTAATATCTGCAGGCCTAAGTGAGTACATGTGATGCTGAGCAGGGTGTTTTTCAGGGTCTTGAGTCTTAAACGATCTTACTTCTTGATCAGGATGTCTTTTCAGACCGAGAGCCTGTAAATGAGTAAGTAGCCTGGTATTGAGCAGTCTACTGACATTTGTGGTGCACATCCCATCAATTTTTACAGCAATTCTGATTCCATGATGTTAGTTTGAAAATTACATAATCCGGTTTACAAAGCGAATTGAATCAAGGCCAAAGGAGGTTTCTTGTTCAAAAAAGGGTAGTGAAATGGGTAATGTTTGTCTTGAAGAAGATTAAGGTTTGAAGTCGAGCCCAATACACTGTCCCTTTTTACTAATATTCTTGGAGAGAGAGAGGAGATTTAAAAATTGAAAATAATATTGTCGATTGCTTTTCTCTCAGAAAAAGATGTTGTACAGTTATTTGGATCGCGTGCAAAAGCAAGCTTTACTGGTATGCACCAACACCTTAACATTGTACAGTGTTCTAAGAAACGCATCCATTTCAAATTTCCAACTCTGGCCTTTCCCTTAAAGTCCTGAAAGATGTGCATTCATTCCAACAATCCTGGCCGTAAAGTAATGGTTGACTAGAAAGTATTTTCAAATTCAAGACACTGTTTTTACGTCTCCAGTAGAAGATATGACTCTCATTCCTACTTGCCTATCCCAGCCATATATGCAAAGAGACAAAGGGCCATTTGTGGGACAAAGTACCCTGGGTACCAGACGTTGTCTGTCGCGTGCGGCGGGAAGCTTCGGCGGCCGCAGGCCGACACATCTCCGGCCGAATGCCGAAGTCTCGAGCGGCGTAGCTTTTCGCGCGGGTCACTATAAAGATTTGACGGAAACCGGAAAACGGCGCATTAAAAGTCTCTGGCACCCAGGGTAGCGACAAAGGCAACATCTTCTTTTTTTAGTTTTTGATCCAGGCCCCTGGGAAATTGAGCCCACGACCTACCACTGTGCAGTCCATTACTCTACTAGCTAATATTTTGCAAATTCAGCCTACAATTTCTGCAGTCCAGCAGCAGAAAAGAGTTAGTTCTGCGTTCATCCAGAATGCAAGCAATGCCTGCCCTTAAACTATAGTTCTTACGTAAGGCAGCTCGTAAATGTGCCCTATTTGAGTTTTTGAAATCCCACGTCGATACAACTCCTCTCCTAGGATGTCAGATTGTTCAAAGCCTTCGATGTCGGATTTTCAGCATCTCAGATAGCACTTACAAGCTTTCTTAGTGTGGAGCGAGTGTGAAACGACGAGTGAGACTGCTTTCGATTTTGCAGCCTAGAAAAAGAGTTGACCATAAATTTACTTCAAAATCTTAAACTTCACAGATGTTCGATCGGCTTGGGGGCAATGAGAAAGGATTTGTAACCAAGGATGATGTAAGAAGATTAAACCGGGATGAGATGAGAGCAATTGTTCTTTCGATTGAAGGAACGGATGTCAGCAACACAGAAGAGGCAGAGTATGGAGTCATTGAGCCAGGAGACATTAGGTAAAAAAACACCGGCTTGCAATCAGCTTTCTTGCTATTGGGTAGGGGTGCGGGGACTAACATGTCTACCCGTACATGTATGACTAACATATGGGCTACTATGGAAGCTTAGCCCACGAGCAAGCTCTCTATTTCGTGTAGCGAGTAAAGCAAGCGACATTATCTTTTGTGTGTCTCTAGCGCATGTCTTCTCGCAATATCTCGAAAACGAGTGGGGATTTCTTGCCTTTTTTGGCTTGTCCCAGTCGCTTTAATATTCCCAAACAGGAAGATCCAGGTGACGAGGTTAGGATTACTTTCGTAGATCTGTTGCTTGCGGAATTTTTCAAGTAAAACCAAGAATACCAAAATCTCTTGGCAAAAATTATTATCTAAGGCAATGCCATACTCTTTGCAGGGTAAAAGCAATTCTGAAGAACATCTTGCGCCCTAATAACTTTACTCGCTTAACTTTTGACAAAGGAGCGCTAAAAGTTTTAGTCAATACTTAACTAAGAATCGCTATAATTTGTGCCATTTAAACCGCACTGGAATTCACCAAATTTAATGCAAAAGGAAAAACGAAATTGATTCTGAGCTATTCTGGCAGATGTAGTAAAATGATGTCGGGTAACTGCAACCTGATATACTTAGTTTCATATTTCGAATAGTAGGTTCCGATTCACTTAGTACTTTTATTTAGACATGTATACACGTATTTTAAGTGTGCATATAAACTATTTTAGGCGTATACTTCAAAATCTTGTGGTTCGTGATGGACACATTTTTAAGGACGACTGGATTGAAGCTTATATGAAGGTAAGACTCACAAATTGAACAAAAAAACACAGGTGAAAGTATAAATTTAAAGTATTTTTTTTAAATGTAAAATGTGAAGATGTCATGGAATTTGTTAACCATCAGACAGTTACTTTTACGCCAATGCTTCCGGCAACTTGCCTTAGCTGTAGTATGTACAGAACAAGCTCATGATCTTATTATACAGATGGAATTTTTTCCTCAACACTGCGGTCTTATATTGGTTACTTCGAGGTCACATGACGTCTATTAATAAACCTGTTTCCCGCCAAAAGTTTCGGAAAGGACAGGACTGCAAAGTTGCTAAACCTTCTTTTATTATCGTTGGTCAGTAACAAAGCCTCAAGGCCTTAGAAGATAGTTGACAACTGTAGTGCATGAGTACATTCATGTTGCACATGTATGCAATATAGTTGAGCCTTTGCGAAGAACTGTGAGGTCAGCGACATAGAGAATGAAATCGTTATTTTTAAACTAAACAAAAATTCAATGTGTTTTTACGGAATAATCTCTTTTTTCTGTTATACAGGAAACAGGGGGAACAAAACACTTTGCAGAGATGGTAAGCAAAACTACGTATACCTAAGTGGTGACAAATGTGTTAAAGGCAGACATGGGCCTCAGTTAAACCCGGTTTCTGTTCCATAAAAAATCTAAGAGAGTTGCTGCTCCCCTGGACAGTATTAGCGCTTATTCGAGGAGATACGGTATATTTTACTGGTGAAGAGGAATTTGAGCCATGCTCAAGAACGGCAATGGGTTATTTTCGAGTTCCAAAAAACTTCACTTTCAAAATAAGGCCAAGTGCAAGTTTTATATGCACGACAAGGAACTGAAACTCATTTTCCATATCAAAGGCCTCAAAATTACCCTCGTTTTGAGACTGAGGCTTGGGCTTAATGGGAGTGCGCCTGTCATTGTCATATCGAAGAAACCATTTCCCTCTCCGCGGGACCATCTGCAGTCCAGGCCAGCGCGACATCCGCTTTGTAACGACCTGGGCTTGTCAATTGTTGACGTCAAGAATTCGACCTCGAGGGTTGTTTTTGGAGTACTTTTGTAGTTGTTATTTTACAGTTTCGCACTGCATGTGTTGTGTTTGGAACTAACCCTCAGGTTTGTTCTTTAAGTGTGCATCGTTTCAGATATGAAGTGTAGTACGAAAAGAGCGGTTATTATTAACATTATCAATCATCATCATCATCATCATCATCATCATCATCATCATCATTAAATATGTTGAATTCATGTTCAAACAGTTTTTCAGTAAATTGCGTGATGATACCAGTATATCAGACAAGGTCACCAAAGAGGAAATACAGAGAAACCTTGACCGTGCGTTACAGAGATATGTGGACTGGCAACAAGAACCCGAGATTCCCCCTGGGCAGGAAAGCCCCGAACCACAAGACGCTTACAGAGAAGACGACGAAGACAGTGAAGAGGACGATGAAGAGGTGGAAGCAACAGTGGAAACAAAACATGAAGAGCTGTAAAACGACTTTTTAAAAAATTCAAGTAACTTCAACCTTCTTCCCACGCTTCCAAACGGAAGACCCTTGTGACGAGGGTAGAATTACTTTCGTAGATCCTTTGCTTGACATTTTCATTTGACACTAAGAATACCAACTTTACTTATTGGTAAAAGTTATCGCGATTCGCAGTTGCGTATTAACTAAAAACATTGGCGTTCCTTTGGCAGAAGTTGAGCAAAGGTTATTCACAAGGGCTATGCCATTCCCTGCCAGAGAATAACATTTTGCGTTCTAATATTTAAGTAACACAAGAAGTATAAAAAGGAAAAAGTTTTGTTATTTTGGTTTAATTGAAAACCAGTTTCAGAACTATGAAAAATTTTGTCAAACTGTCTTTTTTGCTAATTGTGCAATCATAGAAACAAGTTTATTTCTCTTAAGATTTCTAGTGTTTCTTAAATAGTTATTTTAAGGAGCAAGATGTTCGTTGGGGTTGTTTCCATCCTGTAGTTTCCCTTGTTTTCACGATCGAGAATTTACAGTGGCAGGCTTCTGCTCTTTCAGGAGCTCGTTTCAAAAAAAAAAAATTGGATGGCCTTTCGATTCTGAAAAGCCGCCTTATCACCCTGAATCTAAATTCATTTATTTTTGCTTTTGGGAACTAAGTTGACGGAATAAGATAGGTTAATTTTTCAAGCCAAGGGCTACATCTTCATCGTATAGCTTCCAGTACTAGTATGATCAAAGGATACGGAGTCTTGCAGAATCTAGCCTGCGAAGAAGGCCGCTTATCGTCGCCCCTTGCCGCAAGGGAAGTACACTAGCCACGAGGAGCGAGGAAAGACGGGTGTATTCGAAGGCTATGCTGAATGTTGCAGAGTGCGTTCGAGCAATTTCGACTCCAGGGCATTTTTTCTTTAGCAAGTTGATACTGATGACATTCACCCTCGCAAAGTCTGTTGGGATACCAGCGACTTGTCTCAAAATCCTTTCAATCAGTGAACGGTGATTGTACGTTACAATCTTGCACCGCTCTCACAAGGAGCGTGTTCTAGCACTGTAAACGCAATGGAGGTGAACACGTAAATGGTGCACTATATGCCTCTTAGGCCCAAGCAGTTCAAACGTCGATGTTTTCATGCGCCGAACCTAATTCCTTCAATTAAGAACATTAAGAGATGGAGTTTTGAATCAATTAAGTCCCACATTATCTTATTTGGATCCAGTGGCCCACAGTAGAGCGACTTCGTTTCAAACGTCCAACTTCTCATGTGCCGAACTTAATGCATAAATTACTATAATTTATTTTCAAGGGTAAGCATTTTAGACCATTCTTCATCTCGAAAGTGAATTGAGTCCGACTAATTAAGTTCGACGTCTGAATCACCTGTCAAACCTGTATCACTTGGGTCGACCTAAATAGGTATTAAGTCCGGTACATGAAAAGTTCGTCGTTTGAACTGGGCCTTTCTCAAATGCTATCTGTATTATTTTTTTACTAGCGACTTTCAGATCTGACTAGGAGTACGAAACTGAGTACGAACACGACTACACGTAGAATTTGAAATTCGTACACTTTTTCTCAATTTCTTAGACGTAGTCCGATCTACGGAACACTATTAGTAACTTGTGCGAATTTGCGGAAAATTTTGGCGGCGGAGCCGCCATCCAGCCAAGAAAAGTGAATTTTCCCCGAAGTCGCACAAGTGAGCCTTCTCGCACGCTGCTGTTTGCATATTGCGTGGGATATAGCTTCCAGTCCAAAAAGGTATCGGGGCCTTCGAAAAACGAACCAAATCGTGCAACGGAGTAAAATATTTATTAACCGTAGTGTTTTATAGAAATAGCAGGAAGTAACTATTTAAATAAAAAATTACATTGCAAGAAATAATATATTTCATTATTTATTCAAAATACAATAATTAGGCGTGACAATTTCTCCCTAAATACATTGTCATTATGATTCAAAAACTAACTGCTTTCTGTGTAAGGTTTGCCATCAACATTAAGTCATGTGACAGTCTTGCAGAGGATATTGAGAGTTAAGTGTTAACCTAAAGTCAGTTAACGATTAAATAAAGGAAGTAATTTGATTTTCTCGTCTTATTTATCGGGCGTTCTCTGTTTAGCCGCGATTTTTTCATGTTTAATTATAACGAAACACATTTAACCCAAGAAAACTTCTTACTCATAATCATGATAATGATAATACTTCTATTTTGAGAGAGATATCGGTCTTTTATTGGGAAACTCAATGCCAGCAGCGGAGTATTGGAAGTTGTTAAAAAAAGAGTCTTAAAATGTGTTAAGTTTCAATGCATGCGCTACCCGTTCCAGTCTACCGGCAGACCGATTTCACACCGAAACGGGTGGTCGTTTCGCGTTTACATGATACCGCTGCGAGATTTCGTACCGGAGTGAAATTCTCGCCCCGGTGCAAGAACCGGGGTGAACTCACGCCGGGGTGACTCGCGCCGGCATGGCATTTTGTGGTGGTATCATGTAAGCAAATATAGAACCATGGGAGGGAACCCGAGTGAACTCGCTCTGGGGCGAAAGTCGCCCCGGTGTCATGTAAACACCTCCTAATATTTGCATATAAGCAAGTCAAAAAGTTGGTGTCTTATCGAGACTGCGAAATTTGATACCATGCAAAGCAAAACTGATAACCTACAAATCATCCATCCTGCCACACTTCAGTAACATATTGCGATCTTGTATGGCATAACTGCAGATCTTCTGACAGAGCAGTATTTAACTCCCATTCAGAATCATACGAAAACCTTCTGGTTCGCGCAGGGCTACCTTCCCTACTTAAGCGAAGACTACAAGATATCGCTATCTTAATGTACAAAGTGAAATATGGCCTCGCACCGAGTATTGTAGACGAACTATGTAAGCAGAAAAGCACTAGTTATTCACTATTAGTAAAATCCAACTAGTGGTCTATTATCAATGCTGCGTTCTGATTGGTTGAGCTACTCCTAGGCTATATGTTATAGCCCACTAGTAAGGAAAAGCGCCGGCTTTTTGGCGGCAAAAAAGGATTGAAGTCTAGCTTTAACCAGCTAAAGTTGTTTTGTAGTTTTGCCTTCGGCCTCATGGGCTATTGACTCAGAACAAAAGAAACAGTGATTTTGATATTCCTACTTTTAAAACTATGGTAAACATTCTCTTAGATATCAAGGACCTTATATATGGTCGAAACTAGATAATAAATTGAAAGGCTCCTCGAATATTGAATCTTTTAAAAAGAACATTAGGAAAAAAGACCTAACGTCACTCTTAAACAACAACAATAGCTGCAGTGTAACCTTTGCAATTCTTAGAGACTACCTTTTACATACCTATAATTGTTTTATTGTACAATTTATACATGCTACACATTTTAATTGTATACACTTTTTTTTATTATTATTTCTTATTTGTAAATAATTTTTTTTGTTAGGTCCTCAATTAGTTGTGAAAACTAAATACATTGCATGGCACATTAACAAAGCTTTTACTTTTTGAAGCCGCTGAAGAAAGTCGTGTTTCCTGAGAGGTCCGTTGGTGTGAGTGACAGAGGAGAAAACCGTAATCTTTGGTTATATTTTTGACTTGAGGTCGCATTATTGCAAAGCGCATCAGTGGTAGAGATGAAATCGTTGGGAATTGATAAAATAACAGCTTGTGTCAGACAAATATGTCTCCTGGGTGTTATATGTAAAAATTCGAAGAGAAAAATATTGTCTGGTGAAACATTTTGCATTCTTGAAAAACGTTTGCAATCTTCAGGTTTTTTCTTGAACTTACCAGTGTTTTCAACGAGCTCTTGATTGGCCTACAACAACTTCTTTGGAGTATATTGTTATTTTCCTGTAATCCGAGTTGTCAACTTTGTCTAAGTAGCCCCCGTTACAGTAGTCGCGCTGTAATTCCCGTCTGCGATTTCTGTCTAAATGATGAATTTGGGTTTTCAAATATTTTGTTCACAAACGTATACACACGCGTACACGAGCATCTTTAAAGTTGATTAATTATGTTCGACCTTGCGGTCTATTTCTTGAATAAATATCATTAAGTAAAATCTCCTTTACTTCTCCAAGGGTGGATTTCCACTGACGCGTAATTTTTATGTACGTAAATATAATAGAGGTAATGTATGTAACGTCGAGTGTAAACATAAAAGTTGAGCGAGTTCCAACTTTTTACGTTTTTTACACGTCGGACCTTTCATACCCTCCTCTATTATTAATTTTACTGATGCACGTAAAATTTGCGTCCACCTGCACGTAAAAATTACGCGTCAGTGGTATTTACGAGGCTAGCATTCATTTTTTCATCGTAATTGTGAGAAATACGTATTAATATTAAATGCATTTAATAGTTAGGAGAGTGCGCGCGAATCATAATAAAAGAGCTTAATTAGCATTGTTACGTATTAAAATCGTGTCATTTTCCCACCAACAAGTGAATTCAATTTTAGTTTCAGCTTCGTCTTTTAAGGGTTTTATACTATCGCCGCAATGAGCGAAAGCGCTGAAGCAGGCAAGATAGTCACTCACCAGGAAATCACTGCAGAAAGCGAGGATGAAGAAAGTGATAGCTCGACAGACTTTGATCCAGAGGAAATTAAAAAGGAAATTATGGGCGTAAAAAGCATGTTAAGAAGGCATTGTGGCCGACATAAGGTGAGGAGAAGGAGGATTGAGCGTTTTCACTCACGCAGCCTGCAGCTGTGCAAATTGATCGGAACAAAATGAAGTTTTTTTGTTTGTTTTGAGATTGACTTATTGTACGGATTAGTCGTTTCTTGTTCTTCGATTGGTCAATTTTCGGTCCGTGACTACTGTGCGGACCAAGTTTTTAGTATTAACGGTTGTTACGTCTTTTGTCAGACAGCTATTCCTTTCTATTCTTTATTTCATTTTTATAGGAAGGAAGCCACAAAACTGACACTCGCGTTTTTTTCGTTTCTTTTGGTGCATTATGTTCTACGAGCGTTATGTTTATTTCGGGCAAGGGACATTGTCAAGTTCCAGGGATTCTAACCATTATACAAGTAGGTTAAAATATCATTTTTGACGCAATTTTATATTTAACAGAACGTGGCAAAGTTACAGAGTGAACATGCTAACTGGCTGAAAAACGAGGTAACACTGAGAAATAAACTGTTAGACTTGGAAGGCTCTAGCGCCAGAGAGACGATACAGAAGGTCAACAGAGCAGAAGATAGGGAAAAAATTCGCCGGATGTCCATACCGTTCTCGTGTGATGTGGAAGAGACAGACCTTGACATCTCTGTAACAAGCGGACAGCTATCAAACGTGCATCAGGAGCTTCTACACCTGTTTGCAATTCATGATGTGAGTCTGGTTTAGAGGAAAAATCAATACTAGTATATAAAAATTTTCAAAATCTTCTGTTCGGTAACACAGGAATCGACTTGTTAAAAGACATATTAGTTTGAGATTATATGGCCCGCTTTGATTTTTTTCTTTCAGATTTCTCGACAGTAGCATTTACAATTCATTTAAAATGAAATTAACCGACATATTGTCTGTTGATCTACAAAAATATCGAAGAAGGGATAGAAAAATGATATCCATCCTTGTACCAGCCTCCATGTTTGCAGCTACTAGACTGCTGCTACTGGTGCGTGCACTCGGTTTTGAACTCCACCAGGCACGGACCTAGCTAGCCTGTACACAGACGTTGTCATATTTTTCTTTTCGTTCTTTTCGAAAACATAGGTGAATTTTTTATTTTTTATCACGCGCGCTTGACGGACGTCCAAGAGAAAATAGAGGGTCTGTGAACAGGCTAGGACCTAGCCAGTTGATGAGGATGGACTTGAGGGATGCAAAAGGTCTCAGTGGGAAATGCCCTCCCTACCCCACCCTACGCAACAGACCATGGGATGGTCAAAACTCGGTAGAGATTGTTTTAACGTCACTAGTGGTTCTTTTTCGCTTCGAGAGAGTTTTAACTCTTAATTTTAAGACATTTGTGAAAAAGTTAATTGTTAAACAGCACCTCAGGCAGTTAAGTTGTCCCAACGAAGGTAGCACCTTCTCAGCTAATTTAAAAGTCTGAGTGCTTATCCTTTCGGAAAATGTCGACCTATAAGCCATCGTTTGCGAACTCGGGTACCCTAACAATTGAACTAACCAATCATACTAAATAGAGTTAAAGTATTCAAGTTTAAATTGTTGCTTACAGGCCAAATACCAAATGGAATGTGAGCAGGAACGACGAAATGTTGAAAGTACAAAGAATCGTATGCACGAGGAGTTACTAAGTAACATGGCACGGCGCAAGGCGCGAGAAATATTTGAAATGGAAAGACAAAGAAGAATAGAAGAAATGAAAAGGCTAACCGAGACCGTGAGTGCAGAAAGCATTGCTATGGCCGAAACTAACGATCGATTGAGTCATGTGCATGAGGATTTGAAAAATGCTTTCAAGCGAATGAGGGTAAGTAGATGTTCCAACAATTGAAGTGCACCTACTAGATTTACCGTCAAACTAGGTCAAGAGTACCCCATAGATTTCATCAATGATCTCATAATAAGCTGGTTTCATATCAAGTTCCATTGTGTTTCATAAGTATGTTTTAAGGCCAAGATATAGTGCCACTGGGTGACAAAGGGAAAATATGCGTTGCGTGTAATGTGCAATTATACTCATCAGACTTATCGGTGCCAGCAAGTAAACAAGCTTTAAGGTGCTTTTGAAAATTCTTCGAGTCTTTTAAAAAAATTAATTGCTTCAAATTGTTCTGAGAAGCCCAAGAGCCTCGCCCTTCGGTAAAGTCTTTCTGCCCCACGGTGTCTGCCGAGATGACGTTCTACTCCCGTGCATTGCACTATTGATGACGTGTTCACAAGTATTTCCTCTTTAAACACAGTTCTTGTCTACTTATCTTTTCCATCATATTGGTTTGATAATCAATTTTTTCTATTTTTACTTTTAATTTGCATTAAAGAAAAGCAATTTGATAAAGAAATGAAGTTAAACTTTCCATTTTAGAGCTTAAACAAAAACAGAAACAAAAACGAAAAAACAAAAATAAAACAAAAAACAAAAAAGAACGAAAGAACGAAAGAAAAAGAAATTAAAGCCGAAATAAAATCGAAGCGTCAAGGCGAGCTTTACATTCTACTTTGGTTGATAAGCAATGTTCTTTCCTCTAGGATGCCAAAGCAGCTAAAGAAGACCAAGACCGCCAAAGAACGGAAGAATTAAAGGAGATGATGTTACAGGAGATAAGAAGGAGATCAACAGGTAGCGAGCTTTACATAATGGAACAAGAAAGAAAAAGAAGGGAAGAATCTTATCAAGTACAGCTGAATGAGCGATCGCAATCACACGAGAATCTGCTCCAAGTTCAAGAACAGTTACTTAAAATCTTCGCTAAACTTAAGGTTTGTTTAGAACTTAGTAACCATTTTCGCCAAATTCTCTATTCCATCATGGCACTGAAGAGAGGATCGGGGGTGGAAGCGGCGGAATCATGAATCATGAATCATACTTACAAAACATGTAAGAATCTTGAATCTTTGTTTTAAAAACTTGGGAATCATGAATCTTTGCACTTCGGCCCGGGAATCATGAATAATGAGACTCAGAAAAAAGCTCAACAAAATACACGTATAAATTAGTTGTGTTCGATCCAGGGAATGCAGGATATAGCGTTTCCGAGAGTCCAATTTTCCAAAATTTTCCCGGGGGAGCATGCCCCCGGACCCCCCTATATAATTCGTGGAATCGGGGCTGATAGTCTGTTTGTTTCTCCAGTAACCTGGTGCTTAACTTTCACTTCCAAAAACAACCTCCATACCTAGACTAAGCAAATGATGATACCGAATCTGGATGAAGTAGAAGTTTGAACGCCGAAGAAACTATACAAAACGAGACTAAGTTGCCACTGAGAATATCATTAAGTCAATAAGTGATCAACAGTCTTCGTGAATAATGAATCTGGAAGAGAATTCTTGTAGGAATCATGAATCATCGAGGCAAAAACGGCAGGAATCATGAATATCAAGATTCAAATGATTCCGCTTCTACCCCCGAGAGAGGAGATCTCTTTCTTGACAAATATTATATCGCAGTCGAGAGATAATAGCGGGTTCCAAAAGAGTCGAATCTGACAGAAAATGGGAATCTTGCAGCTACTGTAATGTGGTGACTTTGAGGGGTAAGGTGAGAACTATTTTGTGTGAGGAACAGTTAGGACATTCTCATTTTCAAAAATAAACAAGGAACCAATTCCTAGCCTGCCGCGCGCCCCGTTCAGCCTTTTTGCAACCACGCATATTACTTTCACGAGCCTGGCACGCAGGCTACCAATAAAAAGAAGCGAGTAACTGCCAGGTATTCACGTCAAGGCGTTTTCACAGACCAGTTTATTAATTCAGTTTTAGTCGTTTCTGTGGCGCAAATATGTTGCATCACAAAAGCGTTTTGTTTTCTATAATATACGCAGAGAGAAAAGAAGGTAAAAAAGATTGAAACGCGCCAACACCAAGAAGAAAATAAGGAACGTATGCAGGAGGAGCTGATACGAAGATCCCTCCAGAAGGAGGTGTCCAAACTAGAGGCAAAGGAAAAGGCCCGAAGGATCAAAGAATCCAAGAGTCAGATTGGCGATGGTGATGATGCTAAATCCAAGGCTATTGACATGTTGGTTGACGTCCAAAAACAGTTGCTGGATGTTTTTGCCATAACCAAGGTATAAAATTCTCTTAGAAAAATATGAAACGGCAAACTGATCATTACGGCAAGGCGATGAAGAAGTAAACAAAAGAATAAAACGAAAAATATATATAAAGCAAAGTAAATCAAATTAGTTCTTTAAAAAATGGTTGTTTGTTAATAACGGGTAACATTATTTTAAAATTTCCTTTATTAGTGAACAATCATATGAATTGTGGTGGAATATGCCTAATTGTTGTTTATTAATTATCACAAATTTTACAGAAAGCAATATCCACTGCCCGCTGTTAGCGGGTTAGCTAGTCGAGGCGAGCAGTGGTTACACGTATGTAATATATATACAGATAGATCACAAGAAAGACTAGAGAAAAAGAGTAGTTAATTAAATAAACAAATAAATAAAAAATAAATTCAATTTAATTAAGTTTACAATCATGGACATTGCAAATATAAGAAGCCGAGTTTTCAGGAAATTTTTGTTATTAAGTCGGGTAAATCAATATAATCATTTTCTTCTGAAAGTATTCGGAGTAAAGTGTCGTGGACATTGATTTTAAAGTTATTTTTCGACATTTGACGCATTTCACACGGTAAACTATTCCAGATAGGTCGGTTTAGTTTGTTACTTACTGTGGTCTTTTATTGGATGCTTCCCTTTTTGCTGTTTTGTCTTTCCCTAGCTATAAGCAAAGATATAAAACGAGCAAGGCAACCATTTTGAGTTTAATTTCTGAAATATATTTGCAGGTAAATTTTATTACAATAAGTTTTTTTTGCTAAATACAGCCTTTTTGACAGGTGCAGGACGTTAAACATCGAATGGACCATCTAAAAGTTATGAACTGTCGTCAAAATATGCTACAAGAGATCCGTAGCCGACGAGTGGACAGAGAAAACAGCAGCGGCATAATGTAGGTAGCACATGCGTGCAACACAGCATAACATATAGACCGCGGTTAAACGAGAAAAACTGTGGCGTTTATTTGTCGTTCCCAGAGGCTGCGATTCTTTTTGTCAGCACTTTATGGATAACCAGCACTAGAGCTTTTCTGAAATGTCCGCAGTCTCGTATCCAGAGTCCTAGGGTTCTATGGTCAGCGGGTTGTCACCAGACGTAAGCACCTCATATATGGTAATTATAAAGTACCGATACAGAGCTTTCTATGAAGTACCCAACTTACGACGGGATACCAGCTGACTAACGAGCCCGAGGGCTCTGCCCACGAAATTGAACTGTCCGTTTTGTACATGAGTAGCAGCGTTACAAGACACGCAGTAGTTGTTTGCAGTTGAAAAAAGAACGTCGGTACATTTCTTAAGCTTGTAGAGTTTTTACTTAAACGGTCTAGTGAAAATTAACAGGTTTCACCATTTTTTTAAAATTTGTATTATCTCAACAGACGTAAGTCTATTGTAGCTGTTCACAAGCCTGGAAAAAGACTGTCGTTAATTGGTGAAAAACTTCAGTATGAAGTTACTCACTCTCCATCTCGTGAGGCTCGTCAAAACTGAAAGTGAAGAGTTTCATGATGTGAAATACAACAGACAAAATAACCGGGTGGTTGTATCGTAACGGTACTAGCTTGATGTCCTAGATTAAGAAGTGCTTAAAGTTTTGTTTGTTAAAATTGATTAAAAAATAATTAACTCACTAATTCTCTTAAACGGAGTTGATCAACTATAGTCCATACGTCATATGTACACTCCTTAGACATTCACGGTGGGGATTATGTAATAACTAATCTCAAGGACGAACCAGGTATTATTTTACGTTCGCTTCACTGACTGTGACTGACGTTTCAACAACCTGCACGGTAGCTGAGTCATCTTCAGAGTCAAAGTGAGTAGTATCGCGTGAGCCTGACTACCAACGACTCGCTTTAGTATGTTGGGTTACTAATTTAGAACAAAAACCACTAATCGTAGTCAACACTTTGATACAGACACGGTACCAACGACTTATTGACTGGACAACTGACAATTTGACAAACAATAGACCTCTGTTAAACTGTGACAAAAGACGGATCCAAACGCGCCAGTGACAATAGGGCCATTTATACGAGGAAAAATAAGACGCGTCTTACATAAGACGCGTCTTAAATAAGACGCGAACTGGACCATTTATACGAGCATGTCTTATTTAAGACGAAAACAGCTCGTATAAATGGTTCGCATCTTATTTCTGTTCTTGACTCGTTTTCATGTGAATGTTGCCCGTAACAACGGCAATCCAAATTTTCCTGCCAAAAATTAACGCATGCGTACTATGCGTTCGCGTCTTATGTAAGACGCAAAGGTCATTTATGCGAAGTTTTTCTTGTCTTAGCTAAGACGCGTCTTATCTAAGAACAGGTGTTAAGGGCTGTTCTAAAATAAGACGCGTCTTAGCTAAGTCGCGTCTTATTTTAGACGAAATGTGCCGTTTATACGGAAAGTTCACGTCTTATTTAAGACGCGTCTTATTTTTTCTCGTATAAATGGCCCTATTGTTTAGGGTCTTCACAGCCTATCATCCCGGCTTAACTAACATATACCTGCCAACTTTTTCTGGGATATAAGCGTGAGATTTTTATCCTGGGAGTGCTGAGATTTTTGAAGACGACACGATCATTTCCGAAGATTCCCGAAGAAGTCCGAAGTCTTCCGAAGACGTCCGAAGTCTGCCAAAGGCGAAGTTATCGAGAAAACGCTTATCCAGAAAATCAGAGATCGCGAGGAAGATATTGTCATTTACTCATTTTACACATGGTTTTCGTTCCTTAAATGGGTCTGAGTTAACATATTTTTTGAAATTGTGTCAAGCAAGAAGGCAACAACTCACATTTTTCAATCCGGCGTGAGAAATTGGCCCGCAAGCGTGAGCCGGAGTGAGATCGAAGTTTTCAACCCGCAGGCGTGAGAGTTGGCAGGTATACTAACAGTTCCTATTATCCGTAATAAAAATAAAAGGAAGTTGAGAAAGCTTCTCGCAAAAATCGCAAAATTAAGTACGCACGAACATGATTAAGTACCAATACTGAAATGTTTGAATTTACATTCACTAATTTTGCACCCAGCGCGCGGAGTACCGGTGAGGTCACACTTCCTTCATCCTCGGAGACCCAGGGGCAGATAAAGGGGGCGAGGGAAAGTCTAAACGGGCGGGAAAATATATATGGAACGAAGAAAAGTAAAGAACGGCGAGAAGAGCCCCTGGGGACAATGTCTTACCAGACCAGTTCCAAAGGGTCGCTGCCGTTCTGGCGTCTGATTGGTGCCAGAAAATTTGTGTTTTTCTGGCACCAATCAGAAGCCAGAACGGCGGCGACCGTTTGGAACTGGTCTGGTAAGACATTGTCCCCAGGGGCTCTTCTCGCCGTTCTTTACTTTTCTTCGCGCCACATTTTTCCGCCCATTTAGACCTTCCCTCGTCCCCACTATCTGCCCCTGGGTCTCCGAGGATGCACTTCCTTCTGATTTAGCGTTGTCTACTGTAAGAGCTTGTAGGAAAACCCTTGAATTATTTTGAAGGGGAAGCGATGGAAAGGCTAGTTCCAAGGTTTTTTTCTAGGGGAAAAAAATACTTTCCAGGCTAGATACGAATTGAGTCAGACCTTTTACTCCCTTTTACCGGAAAAACGGAAATAATTATAGAGATTTAGGGCGACGTTTACGGTAAACGATAGATTCAAGTTGAGAATTTCTCAAAGTAGAAAACGTGTATCTAAAAACAATCCAGAACTATCGTCAAAGACAAAACTAACGTGAAACTACAAATTTTGGTGTAGAAGTAATGTACAGTATAGCAAAAGTTAAGAAAAAAATCAGTTACCTGGAATAAATTTACATTTGCTGTTTGCAGGACCGTTTGGCGCAAACGTGACGACTCTAAACTGATCTCTCTAATAATTACCCCACTGGGGGACCCACTGGGGGCGGCTGTACGAGGCTACTGCAGTCGAAGCTCTCATAAGCGACCACCTCGGAAATTCGAAATAGTGGTCATAACTAGAGATGGTCGGTTACGAGAATGGCTCTCATAAGCGACCGCACAGCAAAACACTAGAAGGTGACTGCTCAAACTCATTAATAATTCTTAAAGAAAGAAAGACTGAGAACAGACTGAGAACTTGATGAGTAATGAGTGTCTTTATATCTGACATACACGACACAGCTAAACTTTACGTTCAACTTTTTGGACCTTTAACTTTTACAAATACAAGACTGTACTGCACGAACGAAAAGCACAGCGTGCAGTTTCATTCAAGTGTTTAATTATATGAAAAGACTGAGTGGTTGTTTACGAGAGCTTAAAACATAGCCGGAAAAGTCCACTTGGGTAATCCAAAAAAGTCGGCGCGGTTGCTTGCGAGAGCTTTTCATTACAAACTTTAAGTCACAGTTCAAGCGGGGTTCCACAAAGGTGGTCGTAACTAGAACTGGTCGCTTACGAGAGTGGTCGCAAGGAGAGCTTCGACTGTACTTGCTTCGACATGCTAGGGACTTCAGCAAACGAAGGCAAAACCGTGGAAAACTTTACCCCATGCCTTTTTTTTAAATTTTGTCTGGTTTGTCATAGTTACGTTACTGAAGGCCTAGGCGCAAATTCATAGACTAGGTTTTTAACTTCGAGGACCCAAAGAATTTTCCAGCCAATCAGTTTATATATCAAGTGTTTGTTGTGCATGAATAAGCAAAATGGTATAGAACTGTCATTTAGCAGAACGTTTTCTCGGCGGTTTTTTCAAAATCCCCTTTTATGGTCAAGTTTTCCTTAATTCTTCGTTTTAACGGAAATGTTGAAAAGTTTTTTCCTTACCGAATTACATGATTAATAACAGTGCAGTGGCAAGCGCTCAACATAAGCTAATGTCAGTCTCCTAGCCAAGGTGTCAACACTCATCATGACAGAACGATAAGCTGTCAAGTCGTCCTAACTTTTTTTTGTATACGGAATTTTAAGGTATAACCTTTTTCAAGGACTTAAATTTGGTAGATGAATTGGTGGATCGGAATATTCCGCTTCCCGTACCCTGCTCTCCTTACCCCCGTACCTGGCTTTGTTCCCTTCTCCTGTTCCCCTCCCCCGGCTCCGCCCCCGCCCCCTTTTGTCCCAGGATACCGCCTCCTTGTCCCCCTCAACAGATAATGTACGCTCCTTGGATACTCGTGGTGGGATAAAATACATTAATTTTTTGAAGGAAATGAGCGTTTTTCGTTTTATATTTACAGATTTTCGTTTACAGCTAAGCATCAAGCAACAAATTTTAGTATTCCATACTATTATTGGTGTTATAAGCGCCCACTCTCTCGGACAAACTAGCAAATAAGCGCCCTTTCCCTTCCTCTAACTTTCTTTAATGGTAAGCAAGTCACAAGGGGAGACATTTTTTTTAAGGGAAACAGGTTGCATTGGTTGGAGAAAAAATCTATTCAATCTATTCAACCAGACGAACTCAACAAAGTGGCCTGCTTCCAATGTATGGGTCTTTACAGCTCAATTGGTTAGAGCACTGCAGCGCTAACGCAGAGGCCATGGGTTCGAATCCCGTGGAAGTCCCGAAACTTTATTCGGGTTAATTTGCATTTGCTTAAATTGCAATTACCACTGCGACGATCATATATTCATTTACACATTAATCATGCATGCTCAATTGTATTAAGGTATGGGACAAATCATGATTAAACAGCAGACAAAGCCAAGCTGGGACAACTTGGCCTAGGGGGTAGTTAGTAATACGACCACAGCGATTTTCTGCGTTGGAGCTGAGGGTGGGAACTTCAATCCTGTGTAACTCGCTGAAAACTGAACACGCCAAATCAGTATAGTTAAGTAAACGCACCTAAAACTATTTCCCTAGCTACAAAAAAAGTCCCTTACTGTTACTTGTGTTGCGACTAAAATGTGTTTTCTCGCACTGCGTTTACTGTAGACCTTCACTTTCGCTTTTATGTTTTGTTGACCCATTGAAGATCACACAGTATTTTCTGGAGATTAAATCCTTCAGTGACTAAATCTGGAATAAATATTACGAAAGTTTTGAAATATAGTACTTTTTCCAGTATTGGCACATACACCACTTCCACATTTCCCATAATGCATCTTATCAAAACCTGGACAGGAAAGTGTACAAGCTGTAAAGCATATTTATTAATAATGGTCTATTTATTGTCTTATGATGGTGTAATTAAGGTGGCTGAACACAGTTTTGGCAGTTTGTGAGTATATGTCATTTGCCAAACCATGGCAAGAGAAAGGTTGCAGCTCAAAAGCTGAAACTTGGCAAGTGAAAAATATACTGATGAAAGATTTTGACTTACAGGTAAAATGTGACGTTTTCGTAGTTTCCACGGCAACATGAACGATTGAATATAACCTTAAAATCTCACTTTTGCTCAGTTTACATAAAATTCGCCCATTATATTTTACTATAAACTTGCAACCAGCTTTCTACAATTAATCATTACCATTTGAAACTTATTTGATCAAGTTTAACAGACGGGTTTTTAGATAGTCAATAATATGATTGTACTGTAATTATTAAATGTGTCACAAAATTCGTCTTTTCAACTTCCATTTTAAAGTTCTTATTATTGAACGTACGATAAAAGTAAAAATTCTGCCAAATATCGCAAAATTATTATGAGTAGGTAGATTTTGTGAAATTGTCTTCTGTGTACCATTGCTTTTTCGCCATGTTTGTTTGTCTAATTAAAACACGCGCCGTCACGCGAGTTACCGCTGACCGCCCGCAAAACTGTGTTCAGCCACCTTAAAATGAAATGTCTCAGTTTTGTTCCACTGCATGCTCACGAGTGATCAGCGGTGTTCCCACAACCGGCCCATCTGTCTTGTACTTCCACACCAACTGTCCGTCGTCTGCTCGCAACGCGTACAAGTAGGTGTCTATGCCGCCTATGATCAAGAGACCACTTTTTTCCAAACGAGGTGTAGACCAGACCGATGACTCCGTCTTAAAACTCCATACTAATGCCCCATCAGCCTGACGAAGAGCTAGAACCTCTCCTTCTCCAGAACCAATGTAAACGTTGCCGTTCGGTGCAACGAACGGTGAAGAAAATATTTCGCCCTTGCCTGTTTAAAGAAAGGAAAAAAACTAAGTCTATATTTTCTCATGTACCCGAGGGAGAAACCAGGAACCGTGCCGGTGAGGGGCTAATCTGCAGGACAGGCCATTTTAAATGTTGTTTCGTGTTTATCAAGCAGACGAAGGCAAAAGGCAAGGCCGGTGAGGCATGCAGATTGAGAAACGCGCGACGAGGCGACGTTGAGGGGTTTATAATTAATACTTGGATCGCCTGAAAATTACGAAAAAGATAAACGCATGTTCTGCAAGTTAACGCGTGCGGGGTAAGTGCACGAGTACAAGTTGTCCTATGGTGATAAACTGCTTGTATACACTCATTTCCGAATGCTTCACATAAATAACTTTCAAATTCATACTCCGGAATCCGTGTTCCAGATTCCAGTTTCCACATTCCAGATTTTAGGCAACTTGTAGGCAGTGTGTTTTGCGAATGGAAGGACTAGATAGAACAGCCAAAATATAGAAATTATGAAAGACAGCAGGACCATCCAGAATGCCTCTCAAGTAACAGTTACCGACAGATGTGTGAACGTAAATAAGCGACAGAACTGTCGCGCGATCGTCTGCGGTTTAGGCTCTTACGATCGAAAACGCGAGTCAGCTCGTTTCGCCCTTTTAAATTTATTTTTTTAAAATTTCAATTTACGTTTTGTCTTAAAAAGGGTCTCTGATTTTTTTCCTTGTGTTTGTTCTGGCAAAGAATACATTCACAGAGGAACTGAAGTTGTTTGCTGACGGTCAAAACAGCTAGCCGAGTTTCGATTTCTACCAAGAACACTAAAAAAGATACGTGCATTAGAGGAAAAAAAAAGAAAAAAGAAGTTTAAGTAAATAAGTAGGATAACAAAAAAGAAAAAGAAAGAAAGAAAAAAAAAATGCCGAGACCAGGATTCGAACCTGGGTTACTGCGGCCACAACGCAGTGTCCTAACCACTAGACGATCACGGCTGAGCTACGCAGGCAGTGACACTCTCACGTGATAAAATTTAATAACTTAAAGCAGTACAAACAAACTACGCGACTGACAAGCGACGCGAAAACCGGGAAGAAACCTCTGCTTGCAGGGTACAATTAGCTTGTCGCCGGAATGGACGAAGATCCTGGTACTTACCGGATCCTATCTGAAAATTGATTGAAATACTGGCGATTTTCCTAAATCACCATATCAATCGCACAAAAATATATAGCAAGTGGCAAACCGGCTTTGTTAAATATTCAAAAACTTTACACCCCAGTGAACAAAGAAAAGAAAACGAAGAATAAAAACCCGGTTTGCTTCGTTTTGGCTAAAGGAATTCATCACTTTGCAAGTTTTTGCATACGAGCGTCTCATGCCTCTTAAATAACTCAGCGGCTACTTAATATAACAACGATTTGATTTTCAAAGATCGAAAACTACCTTTGAGGCAACTTAACTCAGTGAAACAAATTGAATCTTATCACCCGCTACTATTACGAGCTACGTAACTGCGAAAGGGCATAAAACTTGAAAACTCGGTATTTGTTCAAACTATTATCACCATTATCGAGGTTGACAATCTTTTTTTAGAAGAAACTTTTTCATAAGAACGTTCAGCCTGAAATTTACAAGAACAAAAAAAAACATGGTAAGAACACCCCCGAGCCGGCTCGGAGAAGAACAACTTTCTTTTCACTTACTCTTACTTTCCTAAATCGAGAAAATCTGAATGTACATAATGTCCTACATGGAATCAGAGTGCAAGTCTGTCAAATTTTGTTCTTTCAATACACTCCTATTAATGTGAACTACAGAGGATCACAACTACTTGGAACATCTCACATGTAAAAAAGACCCCCGGGGAATACTTGGGTTAATGTTTGCTGGGTATGTGCCACTGGCCTCACAGAGCCCCTACCCAATTATAGTCTATTTTTTGGCCAATATAGACACCATCTTAGTCACTTTTTGGAAAATGTAATTTTCGCGATCCCACCTTAGTCACTTTCTATTTATGCATCTACCTCATCAGTGTGGTTTCAAGCGGCGGAATGTAATGCGGTCAATGCGAGCTTATTGCTAAATTTAATAAACGACAACTTTCGATTATTTCAACCGAGAATCTTCCCATTTTGAATACCTACTTACCCCCAAAATCCGACTTGAAATTTGCGACCCCATTCTAGTATTAAACTCCGATTGAAAGTGCGACCCCATTATAGTCACTCCAGTCGTGTTCATTGGTGCCCTCGGAACAATCAGTAAACGATTTCATCTGGATCCAAAGAAAACACGACTCGACGGGAGTATTCTGCCACTACAAAAAGCTTGTTTACTGGGAACAGCAAGAATTATAAGAAAGGTGATGTATACCGAAGGTGACGGGAGGTCACCTGATACCATTGAATAATCCGACTGGACGACCAAGAAAACCTTGCCAACTGACAATATTATTAATAATAATAATAATAATAATAATAATAATAATAATAATAATAACAACAACAAAATCAATAATAATGAACATAGGAGAGGAAAGATAAACTTGCGGTTGATATTAGTTTTTGATATCCGACCGGGACCTTGACGTTCTCTGTTTCTAAGATCGCGGATATCTTATCACTTTGACTTTCTTACCTTGCCGTGTCCACTTCTCTTTTCCAGTAGTCGAATCCAGAGCATAAATGCTCCCTTCTGTTGACCCAACGAAGAGAGTACCATCTGCTTTGCTGACAACCGGCGATGACTGAAAGCTTGAATCGCCTTGGAATGTCCAGAGTTTCTCGCCACTTTGGACAGCAAACGCATAACAGTTGGCGTCAAAGGAGCAGAAAAACACAGACTTGCCATCGTGGCTTACTGCTGGAGAAGAGAATACAGGCCCGCCCGTTTCGTACGACCATATTTTCTCACCTGTTTCACCATTAAGCGAGAAGACATTAGCTGAACTCTCAGACATCGAGCCAATGAAAACAGCTTTGCCGCCTGCGAGAAGTGCTGGGGATGACCAGATTTCTTCGCGCAAGTTCCGCTTCCACTTTAAAGAGCCGTCAGGGTTGACAGCATAGAAAATGCCGTCCAAACATCCGAAATACAGAGTGCCGTCAGTGCCAACTCGAGTTGAAGACGTCACGGCACCGCCGGTGGAAAATTTCCATATAAGGGAACCGTCGACGGCGTCAAGTGCACGAAGTGAATTGTCATCTGTTGCGCAGTACACGATATCGCCTTCTGAGTTGAAGACGCATTTCGAACCGCCTTCATCTGCTGTTTGATGCTTCCATTTCAATTTTCCCGTTGCAGAGTCAAAAGCGTAAATCCAGTGATCATCAGAGCTAAGGTACAATGTTGAATCCTTGAGATTAACCTTTTCTACTAAAACGACTTTACCATTGATACTCTTCTCCTCATTACTTGCGCCTTCCTCTGCAGCTTTTCCTTCTTCCGCAATTTCCTGATCGGAACTGCTCGGCTTCGCACGAGAATCGAACGGAGGACCACCTTCGGGAATGATTATTTTTCCATCCAGACTTTCAAAATACTCCAGGTCTTGCTGGTTTAGCCGCACGTGAGACAAGTGAAAGTTTGTCTGGATGTGATTTGGTTTGCGAGAACGTGGGAAACAAATAACATTACTCTCCAGACACCACTTTAACACAAGCTGAGGTATAGATGCGTCGAATCTGGAGGCGATTTTCCGGAGACCTTCATCGGAGAGTTCGGGGTTTAGAGGAATACCTTCCCTTTTCCACGAGTCTCCAAGTGTGCTGTTAATTGAAGGTAAAAGCTTGAACTTAGCTCGCAGATTTCTTTCTCAAGTGACATTTTTACACATTGGGAGAATAAGACAAAAAACGTCCAAGGCTCCTGACTTATTAGTGTGCCAAACGTTATGCAAAGGTAAATAAGGAACTTAAGCAACGGCGTTTTTGAGCGACGATCGTCAACCGGAAGTGGACTTTTTTTGTTCTTGGGCACTGTTTGTCGCCAAAATTTTGGGGGGCAAATCGTTTGAATAAGAAGAGTAAAGACACTTAGCAAAACAAATGTGGTAGCGTCAAGGCATATTAAACGGTAAAGGGCCCTTACTTCCGGTTGAAGTGCGTCGCATCCTCCCCATAGGGCTCTTCAGGGATAATTTTATCAATTTAAAGGGGCTGTGTCACGGCAGTCTGGTTCATTTCGTTTAATTTTGCCAATTACACGCCCTCAATCGCTATGGAACTTAAAGTAAGGAACGAAATTACATGTAAATGACAAAATCAGACATCCGAGACAAACAAATATGTCTCCTGAGCATTACTTTTGAAGCTGCAAGCAGCAGGGATCATCTTTGAAAAACTGTTAGGCTGAACAGTTTTCAAAAATCCTAATTTCAATCCGTTTCAATCTTCTTCAGTTTTGCCCATCCGTGGCATCTGTTGTTTCTGTTATGTTATTTTAACCTAGCTTCCTTTAAAGTTTTAAGCGACTATTTTTATCTTTCTCTTAATTTAACGGGCACTTTGTAATTTCCTAATTCGGCTGAATTTCGTGACAAAGCTCCTTGAAACATGAAAACCCACCCCAGTATAGGAGCCTAGAGTTTTACAGGTTATTAACCGGAACTAAGCAGTGAAAAGGCTCCAGAGGGGAGTGGTGTGGGACGTAGGACAGCCCCCCCTCCTCATCTGCTCCGACTTTCTAGCTTTCTCTTCGTCATATATTTCACATGACTGGGAGCTTGTTCACAGGCTAGCCTGAATAGGTTTATGTGTCTACTTGGAATTTCCAAATCCTCAGTGCTGTTTTAATACAGACACATGGACTGGCATAACGCTAAAAGAGAGACCCTCGAACGACGCCAGTGTGAACAAACCAAACCTATGACTACTGGCGTTTGAATTTCAAAGGTTTGATTTTTGCAACTCGTGTTTTACAGTAACGGGGTATCGAGCCACCTTTGATGCTAACCGAAATGTTCACTCAGTTAGCGCAATATGTACCAGAATAGCCTCTTTCCAGGATTTCACTTCTTGGTAACATTTTTGTTAGCTATACGTCAGGAATTTCTTGTATTACGATACAGCAGTTGTCTCTCTTAAATCTATTTTAAAGAGTAAAATTTGAGCTTAAGTGCGATTATACATAATTATGTATCAGCTCTTTATAGAGATAGAAAGGCTTTGTATACCTGTGTCCCGTGTACCGAATATTATTTTTGTCGCAGAACTGTCGTGTTTCGAGATCCTGACTGAAGACATCAAAAGGATTCTGAACGACTGACGGATGAATACTAGCAATTTCCTGTAGACGCTGGAGATCTTGAACTTCAAAGTTGCTGACACCAATACTTCGGATTACACCTGTGTAACAAAAAGAGCTTATAATCAACCAGAATAATTATGACCTGCATTAAATAAAAATTTTCCGCGGCTTCAGCTTAAAAACACGTCATGAGTGAAAGTAGACCAGGAAAAAGTATACATGTATATGGAGGGCCCGGAAGCGGTAAAATGGGAACTGAGATTAAACTTTTATGTACTGGGAAAATGGGATTTAATGCACTGGGGCTGGGATTTAACCACTTGGAAAGGGCTAAACAGTTTCTCAAATGGGAATGGAGTTTTTCTCTTTTCACGATCTTCGACTACAGGGTGTCCCAAAAGTTCGTTCCTCTAATTTCATGCACTATAACTTTTGATCAAAACTTTATTTTTAAATGAAATTTCTAGACGATGTTTATTTCTCTATCAAGTACATGTATTCAGAATTTCAGAAACTGGCATGCCCTATTTGTTTTTTTATCGCACTCTCTAGCCGTTGTGGCATGAAGTGGGATACAGCGTGTAGACCCACAAATGATCCATTTTGCGCTTTTTTATCACCTAGTGCGCAGGCTCCAGTTCAACCCCCAAACAACATTTGTTTAGTTTAGGCAGCTGAGAAAAATATATTTTGGGCATTCATCCAAAAAAGATAATAATCCTGGCCCCTTTCCACAGTAAAGCTTTTGTACTTCTTGACAAATTTGAAACGAGCTGGGTGTTAATTGGCAGACTAAGCAGAGGTTTTTTTGCCATCTCAGGGGCCTCTAATTTTAAACATTTTAAACAGCTTTTCATGACCCTTTTATTTGGCTTGCTAACTATGTGAGACTGAGCATCCTTGTCGAGTCTTTTACTTTGTATCTAGCCTTCTGTAAAACTATTTTAGTTACTTTATTCAGGGCTTTTGGCCTTCCCCTTAGTTTCTTGCCTTCAAAACCTTCATTTCTCCATGATCATTCTACCACCCAACATTCGGATTTTTCCAGTTTTTAGCAATTTCTACAACATAAGCCAGTAAATCGAAGTATACGGGATTATGCTCTCACGCAGCTGAACGTTTTTCCGTTAAGGGGGTTTATCTTTCGTGATATTCACAAAAAAACAAGGAAGGAATTCGAGCAATTCGGGCTATGAAATACAAAAAATGTGGCTGGAACATATACTCACGCACGCGCACCTTTGGCGCGAAAGTACACAAATTGAATATTGGAGTCAAAAGATGGCACAAAAAGTATGAAAATAGTGAATTATATTGAAAGACACAACTTTTGTTTAAATGATTTGCTTACCAAGTCCAATCGTGTTGAAATACAGACTTATGAAGTAGAGTAAAGAACTTTTGGGACACCCTGTATATTATTTGATACAAATGCTCAAAAGTGTCTATTTTTTGAAATAAAAGAAATGATATTCTGTACCAGTAGACCTCAGTAGAAACATTGGGTCAAGTCAGTTTTTTTATTTTTATTTTTTTGCACCCAGTTAGCTGGTCTGGTTACTTCAGCAGTTTGCTTTCGGGGGAATAACATGCGCAAGTTTGCGTGTGACAGGGATCAAAATGGCGTCTGATTATATTTGGCAAGTCGGTTCCCCGATGATCAGTTAACTAAATTGAAGTGTTTTATGTGAACTTTATACGTTGAACCAGGCATCCCAAAAAAGGAAAGGATAAAAATGCTCAGAGGAAGTGAATCACGTTCCTTTTGTTCATCTTAATGATCCAGCGAGTGCCCTGTTTTCAAAAATAAACAACAAACATCGTGTTTAATCAGAGTTCGTCGTCTTCGAAGTCAGGTTCAGCCTGTTGTGACACTCCTGTTTGCACGGGCAACACAGCCAATTAGGGTAAAACACCTAAAATCAAACAAAGCTTGCCGCTGCAAAGAGAAGTATTAGCGAGTGTCCTCTAACTCGTGAGAAATTCGAGGCGTTCCTCGAAGAAACAGACAATATGAAACTCGCAGACGACGGCAAAAGCATGAGATGCTTGCTTTGTGTTAAACTTAACATCCAAAGTGGCCAGGAGTAAGAGGTCAAATAATGGCCATCTAAAGTACTTCAGGCGTGTGACGCATGTGTGCTCTTCACGGGTCGCTACAGAAGCTGTAAATGCATACTTAGACAAAAGGAGAATTGACCGGTTTCATGGTCCAGTGGAAAAGCTCAGGTATCCACCAAACTAAAAGACATACACCATTGTCCCGAACACTCTTGACAAATCCAACTCACACTACCTTGTTGAACCTTCAGCTAATGGCCAGTTGGTCAAGGTTGAAATTCCCAAACCATTCGGAGAAAGATTTCTCAAAAATGACTCAGCAGAAATGAGATTGCCGTCTAGACGATATGGAAGCTGTGTAAGACAGCGAACTACTCGACAAGAGAACACCATGGACAGAGCTGGAACACCCTTCAATTTATATGAAAGTTGGACATCACTTAATCCATTGGATTTAAAGTTTGTGTTTCGTTATGAGCAAAGCTCAGTGCCGGATGAAATTGCGGACAGTCCAGAACGCGATTCTGATGAACAGCCTCTGAAGGTTCTCGCCCGCACTGATCAACGTAACGATTACAGCAGTAGCGAAAGTGAAGACAGTGATTCGGATGAGGAAGGTGCAGATGACAGAAGTGGTTTTAATAAGGTGATACCAACAAGGGTTGGAAGAAAAAGAGTGTTCACCGGTAAATAAGAAATTTTCTTCAGTCCAGGTGAGGATACATGATACCAAAGGCATCAATCAGTGCTTTTACTTGATTATGCACCTCAGTTCGCAACAAGTACTGAAAATGGGATTTTAGAGTTGGTAATTGGGATTTGGACCAAAATTTGGCTGGCAACTGGGATCTGGACAAAAGTTAGGCTGGGAACTGGGATTTGGTACCACCCCCTTCTCCCTTAGGACCCCCTATGCAGAGATTTGCTAACAAATAAGAAGAGAAAAAACAAATAAATAATATAATACGTAGATTTAGTTAGGGCTAAAAGCGAAGCTCTCGTTAATATACTTATAATTAAAATAAAATCGACCAATGCTAAACGGCGACGGCAACGAAAACTACAGTGCAAAAAAATAATAGTCTAAGTGAAGCACACTTTTTTAGGTACATTTCTTTGCCGTTGTTTTGCACGACCACAACGTGAAACTTTCTAGTTACACATTTTATGGAAAAAAAATGTCGTATCAGGGCTCGACGTTGCGACCTGTGGGGTCGCCAATGCGACTAGATTTTATTCACTGGCGACTAACTTTTCACGCCTGGTCGCCAGGCTGGCCCCAAGATTTTTTGATTTAGTTTTAAAATTTCTCATTGAGTTCAATACTCTGATACTCTCGTGTTCGCGTATGAAGCCGATGAAATCGTGTTCGATTCTCCTTTTGGCTACTTTATTTACTTGCTAGCAAAGTGAAAACTACATGCACGAGTCACAATAGTAAACTTTTTAAGGCAAATTTCTGCTGACATTTGAGCCTATCGCGACAAAGCGTTGCGTGATGACGCAAATGAGAGCTTTGCTGATAAATTATTATAATTAATTGTATTTTATTGACTTCCAATAAAGTACCATTGAGGTCACGCTGTTTGTCGAACAGACTTCTCGCCAAATCAACTTTTCCCCGAAAATATTGACGATCTGTTTCTTCTTTGTGGAGGAGACTTTCGATCACGTGCTAGGCAACGAACTAGATCATGTTTCACCTATGTTCATTCCCGAACATCAATGCAAAACAAATGTTTGCAGACTTTGTTCTTTAATAGCCTAAATAAGCCTTTTTGTAATTCCAAAAATTTGTTTAACTGCAAGTGTATTTCATTTCCTGAAGCTTGAATAACTCTTTGAGGGAATTTATGCTTCACTATTCACAGCCGCCCACGGGTAAGCGATGTTAATCAATGCGAACGGACAACGGGCGAGAACCGTGGGAAAGGAAGCCTTAAAATATCAGTAACAAGTTCTTGCAAAATAATTTTTCTAAAGCGACGGTGTTACAGACCCACAAAAAGACGGTCTCTTCTTCAACAGAGTATTTCAGGTAGAGGATCTACGGATTGGCCATCGCTAACGGATACGACTATAAACGTTCTAACGGGTCAAGATCAGGTGCTAACGAATTGACTAACGCCTCTAATGGATCAGCTAATGATCTAACGGATACGGATGAGTTGCTAACGAATTTTCATTGATCTGTCTAACGGATGACTAACGGATAGCTAACGGTCTAACCGTTCAACGGAATATCGTAAGTGTACGTTTTCCCAAAGAAGGTCACAAATACTGACTACTGACGTTTAAATATCAACAGAATGTACAGAATTTAAAAACGTCTGCACAACAGATCTATCGAATTTTATCACAACCTGATAAAAGTCCAGAGTTTGTGATTAAAATTCTCACGGCATGATATGTGAAAGGGAAATTCACTATTTCACCCGCACCGAAAACGCGACGCATCATTGACACATACCCGACATGTATTAAAAGTTATAAAATTTTCTCCAAAAGTATTCTTCAGTGGTCGTTAATGAAAAAATAAATTAGCTTTTTCAACACAAAGACGCTTGTATTATGGATATCAAATAACTTGATATATGATAGCATTGTTCGTGCCGCCTTCCTCCTTGTATCAGTGTTCAGACCTTTAGGCCCAGTTCAAACGTCGAATCTCACATGTGCCGAACTTAATTCCAGTTTTAGTCAACTAAAATAGTTAAATACGGCATTTGATTCAAACGTCGAATTTAACTCTCTGAACTCTGCCGAATTTAATTCTGTTCGCTGACAATATTCCGAGTAATATAATAATAATTTACTTAAATTTATGCATTAAGTTCGGTACATGTGAAATGCGACGTTTGAATCAAAAGTCGAGCCTAAGTCGAATCTTCGACTGTTTCAGTCGCAGATACGGCAAACGTCGCATTTAATTTAAACAGTCGAATTTAATTGATTCAAACGTCGCACTTCACATGCATTTAACTCTCGCATTAAGTTCGGCACATGTGAAATTCGACGTTTGAACCGGGCCTTAGTGTATTATATTCTATTTTTTCTTGAAGATAATTTTTGGCGACTAGAATACTTGTCCTGGCGACCAAAAATGAAAACTTGGAGGCCAGGTGGCCCCAAGATTTTTTTCTGAAAGTCGAGCCCTGCGTATGTGTTCACCAAAGATTTTGTTGCTTGTGTTGCTGTTCGCTATCTTTTCACTGCCGCTCATTTTTTACCTTGCTGGCTGCAGCTTGCTGACCGCTACCATTTCTCATTTTCTCACCGCCGATATAAAATTTTCATGTTGCTTTTCCAACAAAATTCGTTTCCTATGATTTTTATCTCTCGCCCTAGCTCTTTCCCCGTTATCTACGTCAGTGTAGAAAAAAGACTTTGTTGTTGTATTTTTCTATAAAAGTACGGGTGGCCACGCAATTTCGCGCCAAAAACCTCGAGCTGCATTCGGGTTGCCATACCTATTGATTGAGTTATTCTACATTGGTATGCCTGTGGTACGGAAGGACGCGCGTAGGCGGGCGGGTGGAGGTACGGTCACGTGACTATCAAAATTTCTCGGATGCTTCGCTAATAGTAACAAAGAAACTTGATAGCACGCTCACATCCGCGTTTGTCGCTAACGGTTTTAAAAATTTATGTCTTCACTGAATCACTTGGATTATCTTAACGTGGGGAAATTGATAAGGTTATTCAGGTTATCAAAAATGGAATGAAAATGCTCTTAAATGAACTGAGTAGATTGCACTCAGTCTAAAAGAGAATTTAAAGGAGGGGGGGGGGGGGTGGAGAAAGAAGAAAAGAAAACAACTTCTGAAAACACGGTTACTTACCTTTGTCAACCAGTGATTCTAGAGCCTTCCATGAATCTTCCCAAGTTCCTTTGGGTTCTCCCTTGTGACAAATCAAGTGCGCACCAGGTCCCTCATCGCAATCCATGGAATGGATCAACATCAGATCAATGTAGCTGACCTACAACAGTTAACACAAGATTATCGACAAAAATTTTAGCACGAGCCAAGGTGAAATCCCAGTGGGTCCGGTGTTTGTCTCCTCACTTCCTGGGTATAGAATTATTGCGACATTCTCCATTTATATAATATTGTGATTGCTACATAAGTTCAGTAACATCTGTAAACCTGAAGAAGGCTGGTATGGCCAGCCGAAATATTGTTATAAGAAACAAAAGACGTTGTTTTAAATCAGCTTTGCAGTAGTCTTTGGACTTCTTGTGTCTTTGTATAGAATCAAGCCGTTTGGGTGTAAAAAAGGGTGTGGTTTTGTGTTCTCTGGGACCATGGCCTGAAATTGGGTATTGTTTTGAAACATTTGGCCTCTTAAGAGCGAGGATTCCGGTTTAAATAGGGTAGGCAAAAATAACATAAATTACTTGATTCAGAAATAGGATAACGCCGTTTCAGTTAAGCATACTGCACACGCCCAACCGAATATTCCAGAGGGATCCCCCACAGGGAGTTATGGAATGTGCTTATTGGCCAAGTCCGAAAAATACTAAAGAAGGTCTAGGAGAACAAGAACAAATCAACTGAATAACTGCAATGAGCTGGGGACTTGCAAGGGGATTCAAGAGGACTTGTTAGCTTTTACAATTTAAATGCAATAATGAAAGACAAAACTAAAAGGCTTCTAAAATGACAAAAATTAAAGAAATGTATAGCTGTAGCTTCGAGTAACTTAAATTAAAGTGATCCCAAAATGCTGGAAACTCAAATTGAGAAAGAAAATTCAAACCAGAAAATGCATCCTTGCAGTAAATTAAAAAAACCAGTTGCAAAAATGTTGAGACACTCTCACGAAAAAACAACCTTTCTTGCTTCAAATCGCTGCTAGTCACAGGTCTGTGAGATAAAATACTGACCTCCCTCCTCCCTCCCATTCAAAGTTGTTCCTCCAAGTTTTGAGCAAGATCCAATATAATTTATCAAAGTTAGCAATTCGCCCGAATTTGTGCCTCTGTTAATGGATAAAGACTTGTTCCACAAGTTTTTTGTATGATTACGTGGGATAAAACAAGAATTATACGCCAAAAACTTTCAGGTAAATGACATACGTGAAAGCCTACCTCCCCACGTTAAAAACGCACGTCGTAAACCTCAAACGTGACGCGAAAGTCTTGACACGTGACCTCCAGCGGTTAGAAGTTCGCGGTAAACTCGGATCTAAAACTTTCTATTGCCTCTCTCCACCGCGTCCCCAGTGGAGGGAAGCACGAGTGACCACACGAAGCCACAAGAAGAATGGGAAGGCGGATTCGTGCGTGCCTTCGAGGCTTCGCTTCTCATTTGCGCGTTTAATTAAACGCCAGGGATCTAGTTTGACACTTATTCATAGTAATTTTTTTTTTCAAGTACTAAATCACAAACATCATTCGGCCAGACATTGGTAAATAATATGATGGAATAAACTAACAACAAACAATACCTGTATCCAGTATTCAGTGCTGACAAAACAGATGACTTAGTGTCTTCAAACAAACCAGCTGTACCAAAACCAAGCTTGGGCACTGTTGAAACAAAGCAAAAAGACAACACTCTTTTTTTCAGGTAAATCTTTTACATGTTAGCTGAACAGATGTAATTCTTTGAAAACTTATTGGGTTCAATTTGTGTTTGCATGTTTTAGAGGCCACACTTTAAGTCACCACCCTATTTTAGGCAATTTCAAGACCCAACAAACCATCACAAAAATCACTGATATTGAAACAGGAGGCTCCTGATAAAAATAACTTTGGCAAAATTTAACGGAACACAAAAGAAAAACAATTAAAGAACAGTAACGAACATGTATGGGCCAAACTGAAGAAGATTTTAAAACGAATTGTCTCAATGTGTGTGAGGGTGTGTCTTGCTTGAAAATCACTTCTATTTGTAAAATGGAGATGATCTTGTAAACAAGAAGCTTTTCGTTTCAAAAAATGAAATCATTTGTCTTTGTTTTAGTTTAAGCCCTTAGTTAGCGAAATAGATAAAATCATGGAAAAAACCGTGACCTTACCTAAAAAATACTTTGACAGGGCCGTCATTAGGAGCCAGGGGCCAGGAATTTCCCTCATCTATTATGAATGTGGCCACTGGCTACTTGCATTGGAAAATAGATGAAAAATAGAACCAAAAGAAATCCCTAGCAGTTTGATTCCCTGCCCACTTGTTATATGTACCTGACAACTTGAAATCTTAGTTACAACCCAACTTTGATAACTGCTTCAGAGGATAACATGCTTGCAAGCGAAGTCTTCATTTTCAGTGGTGAGAGAAGGGAGCCATGAGCCCCGATAGAACACAAAAGTGGTGCTCATGGGTGACTTCCCACAATATTTCCGAAATGCCATATAGAGATTGCTCTCAGGTTTTTCAGAGGATTAATAGACATTTGAGGAATTTTGTTGAAGGATGACACAAACAGGGAGCCACACTGTAGCTGGATCTTTTTTCTCGAACCTTTCTTCATCAATTATTGATGGCCTTTTGAAAAACTTTGCACTTATGACAAAAATTCAAAATGCTCTACTATCCACAGCGACAAGTATTCAGCTAAGAAATAAAAATCTTCACAAAATGCATATAAATCATAGAGAACTTCCTTACTCTTGTATCCACTGGACAGAGTAACAAAAATGCCTTCATGTATGGGTTCCTCAGGTGTATCCAATGCATCAGAATGTGGACGATAGGCTTCTGTGATTGGCTTGTTCTGTGAGTGGCACTTGATCGTGTCTGGATATGTCTCAACAACTTTGTCAAACAATTTTGAGGTGTACACTACATCTTCAAAGTCACTTGTCTGATAAAAAAAATGGGCATTAACTATGACTGTCACTAAAGAAATTTCCAATCCTTTTATCACATTAGCCAGGGACACCCAATGATGATTTTCTCCTAAATCCATTGAAAACCTTCTTTAGGCTATCCTGCCATAAAATTTATATCTGTTTGGACATCCTAGGGAAGGTTGAGTCTTTTCAAAATTACAACAGCTTCAGTATTATTTTTTCTGAAAATTTTAGATGCAATTTATCGTTTTACCATTTTCCAATGTGAGAATTTTTCTGATTCCTGTCTCAAACAAAATTTTGAATCCAAATTGTACATGAATAGAGCGGTTATCTAGAAATGTCTCAGGTCACTTCAGAGACTGCCTGCCTGCAATACTACTCGGATATATGAAGATATAATGCCACCGGCAACAAGAAATTGCAGGTATTTACTGCCAGCATGCCTGTGAAGTTGAACTTGAGTCATCTTCGCCAGCGTGCTGGTGGTAAAGACTGACATGGCCTCTGTTGCCGGCGACTTCTGTTCTCATATTGGAAGGGCGTCCCAGGCAGTACCAGCAGGTAGCTCGGTGTCATATGAGAACCATGCAGGCTTTACATGGGGTGACACAAATATAAGGCAAGTAAATAGTAAGTTGGTACAATATGCTTTATCTTACGTCCTCTTCTTCGCCTGGCAAAAGCTCATCATCATCTTCTGTCTGCTTAAAAGGATGAAACCACAGAGAGATTGCAATGTTTGGACAATCAAATGATCGAACATGATGCCACCAGTGCTGTGGGATGTATAGAATGTCACCTGCATTTAATACTACCTATAATATAAAAGAAATCCAAAACGTTATTTCTGAATACCACATGGTTGTTTGTATTTTAGAAAGTCATATCTGAGGAGAAAAATTAATGCAGTTATAATCCCATCACACATACAATGACCACATGCAATCAAATAAGTAATAGGTTGTAGTGGTCATGCATGGCTATGTTGTGGACATTCAATTTTATCCTCGGTTTAAATTTCATTTCCCTTTGTTTTTGGGTATGGTAATGTACGACAATGAGTTTAAAACAAAGGGAAATAAAAATTAAACCAAGGATAAAATTGAACCACATCAGCTACATTATATTACAATAAATATATATACTAAAAAATATTTCATGTAGTTCAAATAAACAAAAATCTATGATCTATAAATATCAATTTATATGAATAAATGTAAGTAATTGAGTAATAGTGATCCATGTTATATCTCTATGGTGTGGTCATATCTTCCTTTCCCCAATTTTTTTCTTTACACACACCAGTTATGTCCAATGCCCTGTAGTGTACTAAGAAATGCATACAGTCACTTCCTCTTTACCAGAAATTCAAGGCAGTTGAACTTTCAAAAATGAAGTACATGTACATGTATAGTAAATTTATAAAAGTCTTAGGCAGTCATGCTTTTATTCCATTAAAATAAAAATTTATTTGGTTATTTTGTCATTTTCATCAACTCCGTTCCAAAGAACTGACCAATGAAAGACTAATGAGTCTCTCATTAGTCTGTCATTTTGTGGTGCATGGTTATATGAAATACAAAAGAAAATTGCTTTTCTCACCTTATGAAAAGCAACTTTGGAAACATTGGGAAATTTTTTAAGATCTACTGACTCAGGATCAACCGGTGACAAACCAGGAACAGTTGTGTAATTATTAGCATATAATTTTTCCGCACTGTCGCTACTCGCTACCAGAACTTCTTTTCTCCCAGAAATAATGGTGAGCAGATTGTGGTAGCCATCATGGTGCAGAGCAGAGCTTGTGTTACCACTGCTATAAAGTAAATGAATACTCTGTATATTTGGCATTATCTCCTCGCACTGAAGGCAATAAGGGACCATTATATCACTTGTCATGTCAGATTGTGGAAAAGGGCAGTCCAAATAAACTTGCTTGGTTTTGAAAATATCTAAGAATGTGCTTATAGGCTCATTGTTCTTTTCATGGGAGGTATTCTCTCATAATGCTTTGTAAACTCTACATCGAAGACCACATGGCCATATAGCTCCCTCATGTATGTTTCATTGGCCCAATATTTCACAGCAGACCAATCAGCAGCGGCACCTCGCATCACAAGTGGCCTCCTCTTCTTTATGAAGTGGCTGTAAAAATCCCTTCCACTTGGAACATACGTCATATCCTCTACCTCACCAAGGATAATTGGGCTTTGCTCTCCTAGCTTCATCAAATGACCTCTAAGTTCATACATTGCTTCAAAAAAAGTTTCTTCTTTAGAAGATGCGTCATCAAAGAGTATTTTCTCGTTCAACTTTCTCTCATTGTTATCACCATTTTTAATGATAACGGATGTTCCTTCGAGGTTGCTCTTGTCTGGCGCGTTTTCGCCTGGTAAAGGCACAACATCCTCATGAGCACCTGCTGTCCTGTGCTGTATGATTAAAACATCCATCGACAACAACACCGCCAGAGGAAAAACTGTAAAAATTACTTTTGACATTTTGGCGGATTACAGCGTTGGCCAAATCTACCGCGAAAAAAAAAAAATTGTAGGGATTACAGTTGGGCAACTCTAATATTATGCTGAACAGCAAAATACGAAAATAAACTTAAAGATTGTCTCGTCTAATAAACGATTGCCGCGCTCAGTTTCCGTATTTGTCACCTGTCTTAATTAGCGGTCGATCGTTGTTTTATCGACTAAGAATGCTTCTGTAACAAAATAATCTCCTTGGAAAGTACTTGACAACGTATCCCAAGCAAAGAAACTTGTTTTTTCCAAATATTGCGGTTGAGCGATCTTCTTTGGTTACATTATGCTGGGAGCGGAGACACAGCTGAGACAGGAGATCGCACGAAAAAAACACAATCCATTGACAAAGATTTCAAAATGATCCAGGCGTTCTAAGAGATTCACTTAAGGTGGCTCCCTAGAGTATTTACTAATAATCCGAGCTATCAAGCATACGTTACAGAAGGAAATCTAGTTACTTTGTCTTTACGATATTGTTCACGAGATTCACCGCTAAGGTTACCCATATCAGAAGGCTCCTTTTTCAAGTTTCATTTTCTGGATTAAGACCGTTGCCATGGAAACATCGCATCCTTAACAAGGCAGTAATTTTGTCATTTTTGCCCATTTTTCCTTAATATTTCTAATTTCCCGCGGTGAAATGTCTTTAAACTTTGCCTCTTTATATTAATGATTTTGCTTAACATTTTAAAGTGTAAAAAACTTGGGGTCGTTAAGACGGTTTTGCCAATATTTTGAAATTTGTAATTTTTCTTAATAGAGGAGTTTAGCTCTTACAGATTTTGACAAAAAAATGACAGTACAAAGGTTCTGCGACTGTTAAGAAATGAGGCGATTTTTAAAAAAATTTACCGGAGGAAACGCGAGAAATTCACGGTTAATTAACTGCGCTGACGTCACAAAAATCCGAAAAACACGCGTGATTCGGGGTCGTGTGAGCAAAATACGCGCGCGAGCCATCACGCCCGCATGCGCATAATGCACAAAGCTACTGAAAACATGTGGTTTCTTTGAAGAGTACGAAAGCCATTGTTTTGAAGCCGCTTATTAGTATTATTACGGTGATATCTCGCCAGTTGAAAAAGGAGAGTTAGCGGATTCAATTTTTTACCTAACACAGGATGTTTTCTTCGAAGTACTTGACTATTGTAGCTAAAATTCGAACCGTGGTGGTCACTCGTGAGGATGGCGATCGTCGGAGATGAAGACGGTGGTTGTGCAAGGATCGCAATAAGCCCTTCATTTCCTAATGTGCTGTACACTGTTTGCAGACCTTCAAATGTCAGCCCACTTCCGGATACTTTTTCAACCTTGTTCTTCTTCAGGGATAATTTCGACGGCGAAGTTTTTCTTTAAAAGTCTGCTGTAGAAGATGGCGCCGATCTATAAATCGTACATCATGTCCATTGTCCTCAGCTACACGTACAAGACCGTAGGTCTCGACGGACAACTATTGCTTTCTTCAAGGGTCAATCTGTGAGTAAAAATTATTTCTCGTTGTGCAAAAACATTTTCTATTGTATCTTGCATGTGCGTTGAAGGACGTTTGAAACAAGAAAAAATACAAGCATGTTGGTTCGTCGATGGAAAGGTTCCTTCGATGAGGATGCAAATTACGTGGGAAGCCTGTTTTCTGATAAGTTTTTAAAAGAATGTAATAGAGTCGGCAAAACAAAACAAAAATTTACACTCCCCGTTATCTTGTCTTAAAGCCACTTCTAGAATAATTGAATCAAATCAAATTTAAGAGAAATAAAGTGACCGAGGAGCTCCGCCAGTGAAGACAATCTTCAGTGTTTGTTCGGGAATTGGCTCGATCTTTCAGATCTTTCAGATCTTTTCACTGACCGTGAACCAAAGGCCAGAAACAGCAACATTGCTTCCTTCTGATTTAGTGTACTTACTTCTTTGTTTTCTAAGTAAAGTTTCCACCCACCATTTACTTCGACTATTTAACGTTTGTCTACTTTTGAAGCGAAAGAATTGATGTCTTTGGAAAATTTCTGCTTTGTTTTTGCATACAATTTACTCTTATGGAGATCGATAGTGACTTGTAACCGGTGTAACATTGTCTCCTCTCATAAATGTTTGACCTACACTAATTAAACTTTTTGCACAATGAGCTTCAACAGAAAGTTAAAGTTTTTTGGGTGGAATATTTCGAAACTACTAGGCCATGTTTGTTTTAATTTTTGCGTGGACGTCGCGCGGATTTTAAAGCTTGCGCCATACTAGTACTCAGGCTGCGCACGCCCAATTTACTCTAGGGGGCCACCTTAAGAAAGCAGTCAAAAATAGGGTACAATACCATGGGGAACGTTGTAATAGACGGCAATTCATAGCACTGTAGAATACCACGTTTTAAAATCGTATATAATCGACTCTCTAGGACCCACAAACTATTTCATCACGCATTACACGAAAAAACCTAAAATTTTTAGTGATGTGAGCTGTTATTTTAGTTTCTCAATGGCGATTTTGCAGTATTTCATATCTGTGGTATAGTTATCGTGCAAAACTGTCACCGAACCACCATGGTGAAGCAATGGCTAAAATCATTCTCCCGGTACCAATCTGGATTTATCCTTTAGAATTGCCTTTTGGTCCCATTGTTTTTATCAGAAAGTGGTTTTGTAACGGGTTTATGGACTGATTGAGACCATTGGCCGTAGACCTTACTTGATCCATCTGACTTGAAGTGGTCTCAAAAGTTAATGACCTAAGACAGGCTTGACCTTCGTTCGTTCGTTCATGCATCAAGGCTTAATGCAAAGTCTGATAGCATAGTTCCATCGCATCGAGAACCTGGTGCCACAGCTGTTGATGCTTTCAATATTACCTGGGCTAATTTTAATTGTTACGCTTTTTCTTCAGTTTTAGTCAGCTGTCTCGACTTTCGGGCAAAGAAAAAGGTAACCAAAACGTGCCCTAAGCCGTCTTCGCCATCTCTGTACGGTTTTATTTGCAGTCACTTGTAAGAAAGACACTGATGGTATAAAGACTCCTTCTACTCACTGCGCGGCCTGTTGGCTCGGATCTAGTAGATGTCATGGATGGAGTCTTTCCTTCAAAAGAACCTTTTTCAAATGATGAATATCTGACTTTGGGTGCAAACTTGAGTCGATGTAGATTTTCTTGCCGATGGCAAACTGACCAAAACAACTTTTGCAATGGCTTATGAAGCCAAAAAAGGACGTCTTACCTTCTCGTTTTATGTGATAAAAAAGGTTCACGCAAATATTTGTAAAAGTTAATCAAAAAATGAAAAATAAAAGAGTGTTGGAATCTTATTATAATCTTTTTTACTACCAGTTATCATCTTCGGCCGGACTTACTCTTCTCCGAAGCCACCCCTCTTCTATGACGGGTGTTTTGAATTTTGTTATCACCGATGCAATCGATAGTCGGTTCTGTTAAAGCCCTTTAGAAAGCTTAACTCCGGTGGTGAACAGGTTTCTAAAACGTTAGTTGTTCTCAATTATTGACTTAAACCTACTCTATCATGTCAAAAAATAGATTTTCTTTAAAAAAAGAACACTTTTTTAAAAGACATGAACTTTTAATACTAACAAAATGAGACATGCTATAATTCTTCGAAAAGAAAATGGGTCCTGCTTAGGTCGAATCGGCGTACAATATTGCTTGTAATCAAACTGATAAAATACAATTTAATTTCCTTTTAGTGATGTTGGAAAGATTGCTGACCCTTTATTTTTTTACGGAACGATTTTAAGTGGGTACCAAGGTCACAATTGTACAAGATGATTTTTAAGTTAAAAAAACTGACAAACATTGTTTTAAAGAATAATACAAAGAATGGTAAAAGAGGGTTAAAAACGAGATTCAACCTGTGCTGATTCGATTCGGGATCGGCACCTGATCACAGTAGTATCCGTAATAAAGAGATTAAGTTTATATGAAATTAATCTCTGGGGCCGAGATTTCGCGTCCGTTGTCCGTATTAGAGAGAGTCGCTATTATGGAGGTTTTTTAAGAAAATATATGAGAATTTCTCGGGACATGCATTGGAGACTGTCCGTAATAGAGAGGAGTCCGTATTAGAGAGGTGTCCTTACCGAGAAATTCGACTGTATTCTTTTCTACCACTAATTATCATGTGAAAGGTTTAAATCGAGGAGTCATTTCAAAAGTAGGTTGAGTTTCTGAATAGAACTGTTGTTGTTGACATTGACTAATGTTTCGACAACCTGTGCGGACATCTTCAGAGTCAAGGTAAGTTGTATCCCGTCAGTTGATGGTAATATATAGATTTAGCCAGGGCTAAAAGCGAAGCTCCATTAATAAATTTATAATTTAAAACAAACAATAAACTTGTAATCCACAAATCAGTTAAATTAAGGGCACATTCGTGTGACTTTTGAGGGACAGGCTAAGGCTGCATTCATTATGTACGCTACAGGGAGGGGGAAGAGGATTTTTTTTTCAGCAGCTCGTTTTTTTATATCCCCCCCCCCAGGTTCATACAAATTTTCATAATCCCCCCCAAGCAATCAGCAAAAAAATTAATACCCCCCCTCTTCCCTCACAGGAAATATCAAAATAAATATCTGTATAATATTACACTATATATGTTTGAAAATTCAAGAGACATGTTTAATAAGAACATTGAGAGAGCTTTGACTGTTTATGTCATACCTATGCCAGCCAGTCTAAGTAGCGCGAATTAGGTATAGATAGCCTGCCAGCTCGTGTACGAGTACTACCAGGCCTGGAGTATTGATAGGAACCTCCATTTCACTGTCACTCTCGTCGACAAAAGCAACAACCTCATCGGCATCATCACTCTCACTATCACACTTATCCACGGGTTCATCTCCGCTGTTGCCATCCTCTTCACCCTCGTTTTCCGGCCGTTCAGAATCATTCCTCTCAAGTGCGACATGTGCACTGGAGGATGACGATGCCGAGGATATTGATGATGATGACAATAATGATGATGACAATGATGATGATGACAATAATGATGAGGATAACAATGTTGCTGGTGACAAGGCTGCTGATGATGATGATATTGACAATGATGTTGGTGACTGATGAGATTGACAGTGTTGAGGATAATGACAAAGATGAGTGAAAATGACAATGTTCTACATTTTATGGTCATATCTTTTTCTTTTTTAACCTTAATGGCTTAATTATTTGTTGTCTTGACAAGTGGCAGATATAGCAGGGGGTGCACTGGGTGTATGTGGACCCCTTTCAAACTGGTACAGAAAATTCATTGCTGGTTTTCAGCACGGTCACTCCATTCAAAATAGATGAAAATAAAAATCAAAACCATTCAATAGCTGGAAAATGAAAGGAGGTACATAGGGAAAGACCCTCGCCAAGATTCAGGTCAGAAGAATATTTCATATACGAGATATCTGAAGAAATGTTTTACCCAAATTTATTGAGATTTGTATGGAGACACCATGCTGGTGCTCACCTGGATGAGTTCCAACATGGCGGACAGAAACCAACAGAAACATCTGTTACCGAGTTTTGCTACAAAAGCGTGAATTTATTCTTCGAGAAACTCATAAACATTAAAATTATAATTATACTTTTTCCAGTACATGAACTGTTTAGATGGCAAAATTTCCTGAAATAAGTCATTTTTTTAACCTACATGACAGCTCTATTGGCCGTCATGTAAATGCCATATCACACAAAAGCTTACAGAAATTCAAGCGTACTCTATCACAAAACCAAGAACCCTTTTGAAGCGAAAATTTGTTTCACAGTTAGTTTTCAGCTGCTCTAATGCATCGTGAGAGTAAAATCTCGTTAAGAGGGATAGTTTTTTAGTTTGAATTTTAGCGACGTCATGTTAAAAGTGCACATTTGTTGTTCAATTTCATAAAACTGTGCACTGTCGAATTACATTGTTTTCTTTTGCATTCATTGATTCAATAAAGTTGCACTGCTTAGACTGAGGTTGCATTAAATGTTTCCATTTTAGATGTTTTACTTTCTATACTGTATCGAAACATTACATCTACAGGCCAGGCACACTGCTTGAAAAACTGCAAAATAGGTACTATAGTCTCTCAGAATAATAGAGGTACCCTTGTTGCTTTACAATCCTTGCTTATCATTTCTTTTTTCACTTTTTAAAACTATTACAAAAGCTAGACAGAATCTTACAAAAAAATAAGCATCCCCCCAGGAGATATTTAAACAATTTTCATATCCCCCCTTTTTTGCTCTAAACATTTGAGAACCCCCCTAAAATCCTCTGCCCCCCCTGTAGGATACATAATGAATGCAGCCTAAAGTGATTTTAGAGTGAAACAAATCTTGCATCGAGTTGATAGCCTTATATGTAGACCCAAAAAATTATTAGCACTGGCAATTATCTTCGGTCACATTTTAGAGCAATAATGGCTCTTGATCACGGTAGATTAGGCGTGGAAAACAAATTCTTGGAAAACAAATCGGGCCGAATTTTTACGTTCGACAAGTTTACTTTAGAAAATCTTGCCAACAAATCTGGGTGCGTGCAAATCAACCTTTTATACTTTTTATACATCACATCTGAGGTGACAGAGTACTATGAGGCGCTGGTTTTATCATACAGACCGCCTGACCTCAGACAATTAGCAGTCAGTTTCACAATTTTTTAAGACTAATTCCATTCATTCAATATTCAGGACCATCGAAGCACGCGTGGGCTTTTAGCGAAACCGTTCAAAAAAATTCCAAAATCACCTATCAAGTTCGCAAAGAAATTTTAACAGAGTTACGCTTCAACATAATAAAGAATTTATTGTGTTTATTTTTTATTGATAGTTTTATGACCGTCACGGCGATGTGTGATACGCGCGGTACGTTGAGTACTCCTGCAAGCGATGTTTATGAACGACTGTAAACAAATAACGGCAAAGGGCGGCAAAGCGATGAAAATTGCAAAAGACAACTAACTATAAATAAAAGATCAGAAATATAATTCGAAGAACATTTACAGAAACAACAAGTTTCATTCACGAAAACAAGTATTTAAGTGTCTATAAGAATCTTAGAGTCTTTAAGCTTAAAAATTAAGTTTAATTTTAAGCCGCCGATAAGCCGCCGGCTTCCCGGTGTTTGCTGTTTTCCTCGATGAACTCGCGACAAGTAAATCGCTCAAAGTTTTCTTTCTACAGCCAAAATAATAACTAAATATTCTTCGGAACGGTTTTTCTTGTTATTTGCGGTGAAATATCGACTAATGGCTTTTCAAAGTTCTGTAAGCTTTCAAACCTCATACTAGGTCAGACCAATGTCTCAAATCTTAATACAAACGTTCATAAACTAGCCTCATAAACTGCGCTCGACTTCATGAAAACAGATATAAATACAATGATAACTCAGGCTTACCATATTTCGAGATGCAGCTCCTGAAAGCTATCAAGTAAGGCCTGAATCTCTTACACATCCAGCAAGGTGAAAAACAAAAACGATGCCATCCGAAATCGGATTTCCGACTTTGACAAGCAGCGCATTTCTCAACCAAACATTCAATAAAGAAACCAGCCATGAATAACGTTAACAGAAGACTCTTGGTAGCAGCTGTATTTCATTTTGTACATCCAGTGAAAAAAGACAGTTATTAAAAACATCACAAGTTGACACAAAACTCTGTCAGCTTCCGTCAGCTGTTGAAGCAAACAAGTTTCAAGATGTTGTATGAATTTTCCGCATGAACTCACCTGTAAAATTTTGACCAATCAGGGCATAAAAATTGGACGTGGAGCGTGACCAAAGCGTGACTGTCCTGAGAAAAGTGAAAAACATCTGTTTTCCCTTCTTGCATTTTTAAATAACTTGCTGAATTTTCGCGTCCGAGGTCAGTTTGAAATCAAAATGATAATAGTGCTGGGCCATAATGACATAAACACAATATATTTCATATGAATTTTTAAAAAAAAAATTGAGCCTGCGATCATCTGAAAACTAGTAACTTGTCAGCGGATAACTTCAAAAAAACACTCGCCCTGGATGGGTCGACACCTGAGCCCGCGATAGGGTCAGGTGATACTGGTCAGCGGATACCTTGTTTTGACAGCTGTCAATTGATCACAATATTGATGTGCAATCAGTTTCCTCCTGGGCTTCCTGGGCTCCCAAAGTAGTTAGAAAGTGTGAAAGTAAACATTGGTTTTCCTGTGGTGCGGACGGACGGCGGGCGGGCGAGCGGGAGGGCGGTCGGTGTACGGTCACGTGATTACCAAATTTTCTGGGATGGGTAGATTACTTTAGCTATGGGGCTACGTCTACGCGCGCGCGAAGCGCGCGCGAGGAGCTCCGCTATTATACTCTAGTTACAGAGCAAAACTCTGGTGGTAAAAAGGTTGCTTTCCAAAATGTTAGTTTTCTAAATCATTGACTTCAACATACTCGGTCATTTCAAAAAAAAATTCTTTCAAGAGAAAACCGTTTTTAAAGGCATCATTTTTTGACACTTTCAAACTGCGACATGTTGTAATTCGTTGCTAGTACTCTCTAGGGTGGATCCCGCTTTAGTCAAAGCGGCGTCCTCAACCTAACGGAAACACTTTAATAACTTTATGCTGTGCTAATGACGTTGGACAGAATGTGGACCCGTTTACCACGGCTTTCAGCGGATACCAGAATCACACATGTAAAAGATAACTGTTAAGTTATAGCAACAAATACGAGCTAAAAAATAAAGTTCTAAAGAATAATACAATAAATGCTAACATGAGAATAGTATGATGAATGGTAAAAGAAGGTCAAAAATGGGACTCTATGTACCGCGCCACGAAAAGCCTTTCCCCTTAATAAAAAAGGAGCTTTAAAGGAAATAGATCTTTCACAGTTTAGCCTAAAAACTTGCTACTTTTGAATGTAAATAAGGTGAATTCTCGTCGACATTATTTTTTTAGGAATGCCTGAATGCCTGAATAACGTCAATTCTCGTCGAAATATGTTTTTCAGCAAAATCGAGAAGATAGCTTTGTAAGCAGCTTGAACGTTTGGCTCGTTCTTGTCAAAGGAAGCTCAACGTTCAACAGACAGTAACTATTATTTTTTACCACCGAGTATCATCTTCGGGCCTTATTCTTTACCGAAGCCGCCCTTCTTGATGCATGAATTTTTCATTTAAATTTACTTGAAGCTTACAGAAAGGCAAACATCAGTGGTGATTAGGTGTCGATATCGTTAGTTTTTCTTTTTATCGGTAGATTTCTTTTCACAGTTTCCAGTTCTGGAAAGAATGTCCACAAACCAACGTCACCGTTATATATGCGGATAGAAAATACGCACATCAAAGCAAGTTCAACTTCTTTTATCTTCTTATAACAAATAAACTAAGATATGGATTGATTTACACCTGTTCACACAGAATAATTCAATGAATGGTAAAGGAGAATCAAAAACCAGGTTCTACTAACCACATCAATTAAAAAGCCTTTTCCGTTATTACTAACTAATTTCAAAGATTTCGCTAAGAATTCATCATTTTTTTTTGATACTTTCAAACTGCGACATGCTATAATTCGTCGCTAGTACTCTCTAGGTTGGATCCCGCTTTAGTCAAATTGACGTACCGCAATATTGCTGTCCTTAACTTAACGGAGACTCCGACTTTGATTTCCCTTTATGCTGTGCTATTGATGTTGAAAAGAGTGTGGACCTGTTTACCACGGTTTTCAGCTGATGCCAAGGTCACGCATACACAAGATATCTCTTCCGTTATAGCAACATATAAGCTGAAAAGTAACGTTCTAAAGAACAATAGAGTGTTTTCACTCAAGTGGCCAGCATCTATGCAAATTTATTGGAACAAAAGAAATTGTTTACATAAGAAAAGAGTCCAACTCCCAGAGGATTGGTTTGGGACACCAACATGGCCGCCATTTCATTGTTTTGGGACACCAACATGGCCGCCGTGACGTCATGTGAAAACACTCTATACAATGAACGGTATAAAGTTAAGAATAATTTAATGAATGGTAACAGAGGGTCAAAAATGTGACTCTACGTACCGCGCGCCACAAAAAGCCTTTCCCTTAATTAAAAGGGAGTTTTAAAGGAAATTGATCTTTTACAATTTAGCCTAAAAATTTGCTACATTTGAATGCCTGAATAAGGTCAATTCTTATCGAAATATGTTTTTTCGCAAAATCGAGAAGATAGCTTTGTAAGCAGCTGGAACGTTTGACTCGTTGTTGTCAAAGGAAGCACATCGTTCAATATATTGTCGCTATTCTTTTTTACCACCGAGTATCACCTTCGGGCGTTATTCTTTGCAGAAGCCGTCCTTCTTGAAGTATGAATTTTTTTTAATGTAAATTTACTTCAAGCTTACAGAAAGGTAAACTTTGGTGGTGATTAGGTGTCGAAATCGTTAGTTTTTCTTTTCATCGATAGACTGATTTCTTTTCGTAGTTTCTTATTATAGTATCATTTTTTCTCATCCACCTGGAAACTGTAGACACTCCCACGTTACCGTTATATGGGTATAAAAAATATACGCACCAAAACAAAGTTTAAGATTATTTTATCGTGTTATTAACAAATAAACTGAAATATGGAATGTTTTGCAGAATATTTCAGTGAATGGTGACCGAGAATAAAAAACGATGTTCTACTAACCTTGCCTATTCAAAAGCTTTTTTCCGTTATTAGGAACAAATTTGAACGGTTTATTCTCAAAGATTTCGCCAAGAATTCACCAATCGTATAAAAAAGAGAAGGTACTCGAAACACGGTTTTATGCATGGAGAACATGTTTTTGTAATTAACTCGTTTGAGCAGTTTGACTAGATAAACAACATTTAAGCGACTGTTCGTTTCTTCTAGTTATCATCTTTGGCTGGTCGTCCGAAGCAACCCATTTTGGTTTATGACGGTTTTTTGTTTATTTTTTTCTCGTCCATGCAATCGGTAGTCTTTCTTTTAAATGTTACAGGAAGCTAAACTATGGTGGTTAATGGGTTTCCAAAACCTTATTTAGTTTTCTTAATCATAATGACTTTAAAATACTCGGTCATGTGGAAGAAAGAGATTTCATTTAGAGAACATCGTCTTTAAATTTCGTGAACTTTTGATACTTTTAAACTGCGAAATGCTATCGTTCTTCGATATTGCTCTTTAATTTGGGTCCCGTGGTGTACAATATTACTTGTCGTCAAACTCCAGGAAAACACTTTAAGACGAAATCCACCAGGAAATTGAGTAATTTTAATTTTCAGTGAACAAAAACCTTGTATCAGAATAATTCAAACAATATTGCATTCATATTTACATTTTTCAAGGGCTAAAGATTTAATAAATCATCTGTAGTAACACCAAAGAAAATTTCTCAAAGAAGTCCGAAAAAAAGAATGTCAAATTTCACAAGAATTGTGATTACACAGGTAAAATTCTGAAAATGTCAAGTGCAAGATAATGATTTTCTAGGGCTCCCATAAGGAATTTTTTTGGTGTCGCCACAGATGATTTATTACATCTGTAACCCTTGAAAAATGTGAGAAAGCCGGAATGCAATGTGCTTTATGTTATTCTGGTACAAGAGTTTTGTCCACTGATGTCCTGGTGGATTCCGTCTTAATTTCCTTTTATGCTGTGCTATTTATGTTGGAGAGAGTGTGCACCTTCAATTTACGTCGCAGTTTTGAGTACAAGATGATTCTTAAGTTATAACAACAAATAAACTTAAATGACGTTTTCAAGAATAACACAATGAAAGGCAAAAGAGGGTCCAAAACGAGATTCTACTAGGCACGCGCAATGAAAAGCTTTCCCATATAAAAGGAGTTTAGGAAATTTGTGTTACAAGGTTTGCTGAGCCTAAGAATTCGCAACATTTTAATGCGAATAAAATCAATAGTATTGAAACATGGTTTTTATGAAAATCGAGGAGCTCAAATGTTTGACTAGTTGTTGTCATAAGCAGCACAACGTTCAACAGACTATATTGTTTCTACCACCAATTATCATCTTCGGGCCTTATTCTTTTCTGAAGCCACTCTTCTTGGTGTATGAAGGTTTTACTTAAATTTATTTTAAGCTTACAGAAAACTAAACACCGGTGGTGAATAGGCTCTTTCGTCGCCGTTACATGAGGATAAAAAAACATACACCAAAGCAACTAATAAACGGCTTAAATATGAACTTTTAGAGAATAGTTTTAAAGTTACAAGAAACCGCAAAAGAGGGTCAAAAAATTCTACAAAACCACGCGCAACGAAAAGCCTTTCCCATTATTATGAGGGTGGTTAATGATAATGATTGTCAATAAAGATTTATCTAAAAATTCCCCACTTTTTAAAAAATAGAATCTAGCCGAAACGTGGTCATTTTGGAAACGGAGAAGACGCCTCTGTAAGGAGTTTGGACATGCGAGTAGTTGTTGTCTAAGGAGAAAGGACGTTCATAGGTGTTTTTAAGGATACAAATGAATACACAATTTTTTTTCATAAATACTGATATTTATTTTTTTGGTGATTCTCCTCTTCTCTTAATCAACTTTCATCTTCCTGCAATAACAACAATAACAAATCCGTTATCAACCTTTCTGCTGTATGAAAGTTAAAAAGACGTTTTACCGATCGAAGTAATCGAGTACAAGTGGAACCTCGATTTAACGATGTGACAAGGGACAGGGGAAATGTGTTAGTTATATCGTTATATCGAACACCTCTGTATAACGAATGCGCGGGAAATGTTATATCGAGGTATGGTTAATAATCCGGATCTGAAAAATTTCTGTTCGAACTGGGTATGTTATGTATAGAGCGGAACCTAGATTTAACAAAGTCACGAACACAATGCGCAGCGCAAACGAAAAATTTTCTTCGATATAACGAATAAATGTTAGCAAGTGATAAAAGATGAATGCCAAACAGACCAACAAGGGTAAAATTCTTTTTACAGTACTTAAACAGTTTTGTCAGTTTCTAGCGCCGTAGCTATATATAGCACAGGGCTGAAATGTTATTACTAGACCAAAACGGCACAAAAACCCTAACCGATGGGGCAGCACATAACTATATGGCTTATATATGGGAGTACCCCCCCCGGCAATGTATATTTTAAGTTATGTTTGTTTCTAAAAAAAATTCATACTTACATTGCCATAAAAAACTTTTAAATCCCCCCAACTAGGGGGAGGGAGGGAGGGGGCTCCATGACTGCTTGCGACTTCCCCGGCTGCTAACAACAAATACCCAGCAACTTGAAATCTTAGTGACAACCTTGAATACATAATGTGAATGTGTATGCTACATACTATTATTACAGTGCCTGGAGCCTTCCCTTTCCTGTTTTTACTCTCACCTATTGTATAGAATATGTGTGAAAATCTTTGATCGTGAATTGGTATATTTCAAAGAGCTACACAAAGACCAAGAATACTATTGACAGACAATATTCAGAGCCGGTGGAGCTTTAGTGTCAACTATTACTATTACTAGTAAATATTTCTTATTTGAGGGAGGTGGTTAATAGAGGGTGGCTTTTATTCGAGGAAATAGGGTATTTTGTATCACCTTAAAAATAGAACACTTTGATTTCCACTTTAAGATTAAATCCAGAGAGCTAAACTTTTAAGGTTTCAATATTTGTATTTCAATGTATGGTTCTCCTTAGAAATAGTTGCCATAAACTTATGAATTACTCAACTCTTTCAGCAATTTTTAATCAGATCTTAAGTGACATTTTTATAACCACAAGTATTTGTTATTTTTGCATTCCCTTATACACCTTGTCTGTCTGCCCCCTCCCAATGCATGCATACATACATACATACATATATTTTTGATGCGGCAGGTCGGAGTCTGGCAACCCAAAGGGCTGGTGTGGACCTGCCATAAAATATATACCTAAAACTAAAATCTAAAATTATCAGAAATGCATCCTTAGGATTCAAGAACTACTAAAAGATAATTTAAGATGACTTAAAATTTACATTTATATTAAAATTAAGTATAAAAAAGAGTGTTTTAAAAATACAAAAATGCACTATCCTTAGATTTAATAAGGCACGCCTCTTTCTTGAACTGTATTTGATCCAATGTTTTTGAGGCTAGTTTAAGTTTTTCTTTAAGAAGATAAGTAACGTTTCTTATGAATTTTGGGATGGAATTCCACACTATAGGGCCTCTATACCTTATGCTATTTCTTCCTAGTTCACTATGATAACGTACTAGCGAAAAGTCATTCGAGCGCCTTAATTTGTAACTAGTCTCATTTGAGCGAGTTCCAAGTAGGGCCGTAAACTGAACCGGTAGAATATCATTATGCACCTGATACATTGATGCGAGCCTCCAGTTGTTGATGTAACTCAGTGGCTTCCATTTAGCCCTTTTAAGGGCGTCACAATCAGGAGTCCCACTGGGGAGTTTATGGATTAGTTTTGCAGCTTTTATGTGTAAATGCTATAGGTCATTGAATAAAGACAATGAACAGGATACCCATACGGCAATGCAGTAAGTTATGCTTGGAACAATGCCTTTGTAATAGATTTCTTCAAGAACACAGGTAGGCAGTCCTTTCATAGACTTTAGGAATTTAAGTTTTCCTCCAAATTTGGAGAGGAGCATTTTAATTTGAGGTTTCCAGTTCAAGTTGTGGTCAATTACTACACCCAAGCAGGTAGATTTGGAGGTGAAATATATGTATGAGTTGCCAAATATCAGTGATCTGATAGGACCGACAAATGCGTGTTTGCAGATTAGCATTGCTTCCGTCTTACCAGTGTGAACAGTCAAGCGATTTTGGTCGCACCAGCTTTTAAAATCAATTAATATTCAGTTTAACGCATCTACTATTTCTTCAATCTCCTTCCCAATGTAATTGTGGCATAAACTTTGCTTTCAGTAGCTCTTGCAGAATGCAAAATGGTGAATCTTGCTCTTCAACAGATATCTTTTTATCATAATGAAACGACTCTGTTCATTGAATTCTCATTAATGTATTGTCTTAAAAGTTAAATGACTAGAATATCCAAGAGCAACGTGATCAAAACTTTTAAAGTGAAAGAGAAATTGTGAAGAATTACAACTTCTAATCAAATCTTTGCTTATATTTTAGAATAAAATATTCTCGAAACTAAGAACGGTTTGATCTGACCTGCTTTAAAATCGAACTGAATCAGTGCATGAAACTTTTCGTTTCGTATTCTTATCTCACCTATTGTATGCAATGTGTGTGAAACTATCCATTACGAATCAATGTTTTTTAAAGAGCTACACAAACAAGAAGACTATTGTTCGACCACGATACACACAAACCGGGGCAGCTGTAGTGCGAACTACTGATAGATAAAGTATGAAGGAGTGCTGCCATATATTTATTTGTTATGGTCTACTTTTGAAATCGAAAGATTGGACTAGACGCCAACGCGCTTCATGTCATATGTCGTGGTGGCTTGCCCTCGATCATGGAAAAAAGAACATGCTCCCTTTTCAATGATGATGAACTCAGTAGTATAATAAATATGTTAGCTTCCTCGTGAATTAAACGCTTTTTCCATTCCAAAAAATCTGAGGAAGTTACCCCTCATACGTCAGTGAAAGTGTTGCTATAACACAAAACAAACAGAAAGATCTTACCAACTCTTCATCCACATTGCTGCTTGATGAAGAAGCACCTTCTTCGCTCTTCTCTTTTTTATTTTTCTCCCTTTGTCCCCATAATCTCGAAAATCTCTCTTTGCAGGAGAAGGTTTTGGCATTGTGCAACAGCACCAACAAAGCGACCGTTGACAACTGACAAACTATCGACCAAGCGCCAAAAAAACCACAAGCTACGTCATGTAAGGTGGTCACCTATTGACCAATAATAACGCGGGCTCGAGTATTCGACGGTCATTTCTTGGTCATCTATTACAATATTCCCCATGGTAAAGTACCCCTTTTTTGAACGCTTTTATAGCTCAGAGAGTTGGCGCTGGCCTGATGCGGAGAGCGCCTCTAGAAAACTGGGAATGAGCTTTCACAATAAAACCCCCAACCGTCCCCCCAACCCTAAACGTTAACGATTTTGCTCAGAAATTAATTGCTTTATAGCGCGCAGTCCACTTCATTTTTTAGGCAAATCAATCAGTTGATCATGAATTGAAAAAGTCTTTATTTATACATTCGTACTGGAACATGAAGTTGCTCATAGTTACCGGTAATACTTTCACGTTCATTGTTGACTTAATTAGGGAAGGAGTCCCCTTTTGTTTACATTTATTTAATGCTCAAGAATGTCAAGAGAAGCAACGGAAAATTTACTACGATAACTGTTGCAGAAGATGAAAGAATATGTCATTAAAATACAATATTGATATCGGAGCTGTCATGGTAACCTAGACTAACCTAACGAATTCGTGGCCTTGGCTATTTTCATTGCACTGTGATTTTATTCCAAAATCGTTCACAGGAACTTGTTCCTCCAATAGCCGTCCTGATGTTAGTGAAGTTGCTTTGAGAGCTTTATCGAGACAGTTTGGGATGAATTTTTGATGGTTCGAATGAGAGTAAAAACTTGACTTGACATTCGTGAAAACTAGCTAATGTCTGTAGAAAACGGTGACGCTTTGAAAATAGAATGTGACCTTACAATGGTTTACTTCCTTTGCAAACGTAACACAGTGAAAGTTCATGAGGATAGCTTTAGCTGATGGTTTGAAATTAGCATGTGTTGATGCTCGTGTCAGTGTTTTACTAACTTAAGCAAGTGGCTGTTTTGCATTACTGGGCAGCAATTTTCCCCAAATTTTCTGGCAATTCGTCTCAGTAAGAGTAAAGATACTTAGCAAGAAACATTTGGTAGCGTCAAGGCATATTAAAAGGGCAAACGCTTCACTTTCGGTTTTGCGCTTCTCTCGTCCAGAAACGTCTCTGCTTAAGTTCCCTAATGTGGTCTACCCCTACGTACATTGATTACCGAAACTGATAGATATGGACGCCAAAAATATTTTATTTCAGCTTTCGACCTTTTTCCACTGGCTCGGCTTTCAGATTTGAAATAGTCTGAGTGGATATCAATTAACACTGATTTGGCGCCGACTATTGTTTGGCTTTTTATTAAGAAGTGAGAGCAACTGTCTGTATAGTACAGTTCTTCAATATCATTGGTTCAATTTAATTGGCATGGTGAAGGTGAACGTGATCGAGGCGTTGGCGTAGAGGAGGCGGACTAAAAAATCTTTTCCAAATGAAGCCTACAGACGCGCCAGCTTTAATTCTCTCACCTGCTCGTCGAATTCTTGGAAAAAAACTAAACAAACAGCAACAAAACAAAAACCTTCGTGTAGAATTTGTGATACTATATTAAAAATACATTAGTTCAAAACACAAATTTAGAATTCAGTGTCCTTTAGCTGATCAGTCTAGATCATTATTCATCCCTAATAGGCATAAACAAATGTAATAGCGTAAGGCACTGCGAATGATTTGTAGGATTTGAAATTACAGTAAAGTAATTGACTTTTTTCCGGAGAAGGTGTAGTTGTCAATACCGCAATCATAATCCTTAGGGCTGCTCTGTCAGGTGCCCAGCTTTTAATTTACCTACATATTATTTCTTCCTCCACGCACCCTTTGTCCCATGGGCCGACAGGGCTTAAAAACGGCTGGACATGCGCATTAAAACTCTGGCGTTCTTCCCGCCATTCGATTTTCAAAATGGCGGACGACGAATGAAAATTCTACACGTCATTGGGACGGCTATTTGCGACATCTTGCTCGCCCAGGGCCTTCAAATTCTGCATTACTGAACACAACGAGGACAGTTGCTTGGATTTGAGCCACGATGGCAGACATCGGAACGGTGTTGTGATTTTAATGAAGCGATCAACGCAACGTCCTCAAAAGCAATATTTCACCTTTTCAGAATTAAGTCAAGGTACAGTTTTGCCGTAATATAAGGTGGTCTCAGCTTGTATAAGGTTTTAAAGTGCATTTTCTTGAAGCTTATTTATTATTGTACAAAATATCAAATATGACTTTTTTTTCGTTCTGATGAAAATTTTTTATCGCTTCTTGTTTGTGGACGTCGTTGACATTGCATATGGAAGGAAAGAAGGCGCACCTCGTGAGTAGAGAACATTGTATTTTTCTGTTTTTTTTTTGTCTTTAGCGCCTCCTCTTACGGCTGAATAGTAAGAGAAACGGAAATAGGAGTCCGCCGACAGTTGAAAGATTAGTTCATCTTTACTGTATATTTAAAGTGGGCGTAAAAAGTCTTGTACACACGGCTGTTAAGCATAATTTTGTTTTGTAAGTGATGGCGTTCGGAAAACTTGAAATTAATAAACTTCATGCGACTTCAATGTGTACCTTGTTGTTTTAATTTTCTGTCACCGTGAGCTACACTCTGCGGCTGGCCGCGTGAGTCTCCCTCCAGTGTTAAAGTTATGACGTTATTTGAGTTTATAACCAGCCTGTCATCGGCCTATTTTTACTCTTTTTCGTGAAGTTTTGTTTTCATGAGAAAGGGCTAGCTTCCGGCCTTTTGGGGACGTGTTTGTATATAAGGGTGTAGAGGGACGATTTTGTGGTTTTGTTTGGAAATTTATCTGTTTGCAAAAGTACCATTTGGAGAAAACTAAAGACGTCACTAAAGAAAACAAACGAAACTGCTGCCCATGAACGTCCACAGAGCAGAGCTCAAAGTATGAAGAACTGAGGCGGAGAAAGGATTGGAATCCTGGAGAAGGAAAGGGACCTTGAAAGAGAAAGAAAAATGATTTAAATAACACTTAATAAAGGTGGCCACTTTAGTTTTCGTACACTATAGCAAACAAAACACATGCATATGCAGTTTGTACCAAGAATGATCAATAATAAATGTAAAATTTACACCATTACTGATGTATACAAAAACGCATCCAATCACTGTATCGAGACTCTGTTATGTATAAGTTCACATGCAACAGGCATTTCTCAGCAAAATTGGTCAAATCCAGAGGAAAAATGAGGACCTTCTGGACAAAATTATAATATTCTAAAAGAGAAAATTGAAAGGTAAACACTTCTAAAAGTCCTTTTAACAGTCCCGAGCAAATATACCAATTGACTGTAAGTTTATCTCTGTAGTACATAGGGAATAGTCACAAGTAAATGAAAATGCCAACAGTTATTGTAAAATTCTCTTCCACAAGAGGACACATTATTTAGCACACTGTTTCTACAATTCCACAAGGCTCTGATCAGACACTACAACAATGGAGGAGAAACTCCATGACCCATTTACGGTGGAACATTTTTGTAACAAGCATGTACCTGCAACTTAACAAGTCATTTCTGATGCAAGATTCATTGATGAAAATCACACCCTTTCAGAGAAAAGAAGAAAGTCACAAAATTCAAGGGTTACAGCAGTCTTGAATAGTTTGAGTTTCTTCCACAACCAGGTAGTTTACTACAAGTAATGGCCAAATATTTCAATAGAGCCAAGAGGTTTTTCTAAAATAGGGCTATATGTAAAAAATGCAAACTGTACATGAAGTACAAAACTACAGCAATTATGTCTTTACTGAGTAGTCAGGGCTAAAATAATTTTTTGACTGTTGTTGGTCATGCTGACTGGCCAAAGAAATTTCATTTCAGTTAAGTCTATTGTTTGACGGGTCATGTCCAAAATATTAAAAACAAACAATAATTTTTTAAACCAGGAGCATAATTTTAACATAGTAGCTAAACAAGCAAAAATATAAATAAATTCAAATGGAAATACATTCAAATCTATTTACAATGTAAATGTACTGTCAAAATGACTGGCAAACCAAAAGTTAATCCAGACAAAATGGTCATCTTGGCCAGTGATTGTTTATTTACCGGTGGCTATTTTGAGCCTTGGTGGTAACCACTGAAACTAAACAAGACATTAAACAAGCAGTCATTGAAGCCAAGAGAGTGGTTGGCCAACTACAAGTAATGGCTGGGCAGCTAGACCGCTTGGCCGACCAACTCTTGACAAGCCAGAAAATAATTTTTTTTAATGTGAAAATAACAATAATTCAATTTACTGAGCAGTACTAATGATCTACCAAAAGACAGAAAAGGACATTAGTAGTGTAGATTTAGGTGAAGACTGCAAAACAAGGTACATTGTGTACTACAGAATAATTTTTTTCTTTGGTCTTTTGGATCATTGCATTCTACTTCTCCTGTTTTGCCTCTCTTTTCGTTATCAACTGCTCCTCCTTATTATGCACTGAGGGACATCTCTTCTCCACTACTGTGTCTTTATTGAACTATGCAAGAGAAAAATTCCCTATATCTGCTGCTCTTCAAAGCCGTTTACTCCTGGACTTTTCTTCTACCTTCTTCATAACTTTCTGTCAAAGCATAATAAATGTTAATCAGCCATAATAATTTTTAAACAGCTATGCAAATAAAGACCACTGCCTCCATGCCCCATCCCCTCTCCACATCCTTTCCAAAAGAATTAAATAGATGATTTAAATTCCTTGAATTATTGCCTGTAGCACTGGACTGCTGTATGGTTTGTGAACTATTCTGATTATTGAACTGGTATGTGGTTATTGGACTATTATTTTTCCACGACTTATCAAGATAAATACCATATACAAGACTATAGATGGCCATTCACCTAGAATGGAATGTCATTAGCTTGTGTATGACTGAACTTGTGATGTTGTTGCTGAACTACTTGTCTTCATTGAACTACAACAAAAGTAAGGAATGTTCCTGTGTAGGCACTGCCCAACTGAAATAAGAACAACAGTCCATGCACTCAGTGGTAGAACAATCGACAATACATTTATTGAATGGTCCCTGATCAGTATGCAATTGCAGGAGGAAGGAAAAATTTGGCTGCACTGGTATTTTTGGAAGCAGAATTTTTTACAAACATCTTCAGTGACGTATGGACAAAGCAGATTGAAAACATAAAACATTCCCAAAGTAAGAAAAAAGTATCAGGTATTGAAAAGATAGATTATAATATTTATGCTGGTATTATTTAAAATCTACAGTCACTGTATCTGTCCCTCAAGAAATTTTCTTGTCAAGTAAACAAAGAACTTAAGTCAAAATTGATTCTGTCTAAATAACCTGGCCAAGCCTTGCAGATAATTTTTTCATTTTCATTACTTTTTCAGCCCTAGGCTACCATTTTCCAGTTTTTCATGCCGATTTAGACCAACATTGCCTTCCCCTTGGCTATGCTTTTCCTGGTCATGAGCCTAAACTTTGCCTGAAATGTGACATGCCAACCTGTGTGCACAAAAGGAGCTTTGAAAACATGATTCGATTGTGCATAACACAAACTAACAATCCACAGACCACAGTTATTTCCGGACTGAGGAAGTAAACTGCCGCACATGTTACCCTTTGTTGGCACAACGGATGAAAGAACTGGCTCATTCATTAAACAAGTAAAAAGAAATGTGTTATTGAACAGTGTTTCCCAACTATCTGATCTTGAGACTGATCGTTGTAACAATGAAAATAAAAAAAATCGTTACATAAATTTTGTATAAGCTTACTATTCATGGACAATTTGAGTTTTTATCTTGTAAAGGAGAAAGCAATAACTTGAACAACTTCAATCGGCGCGTGATCATTCGCACAAACATTTAACATAACCTAACCAAGAAAATTATTTCCAGATACCTTGCATAACAATGACGATCATGGCCTTGAAGATGATAACGAAGGGGATTTGTTTAACCAGAAAGCAGACGATGATACAGACGACTTCGACGAGGACTGTTTAATATCCCACTTCGCGCAACTTTAATATAACCGTGTAGAACGAAAATCAAATGTCAAGCTTGAGGGGCCTTCATCAATCCATGGAAAAGGCCTCTGCGACACAAAATGGCTCTTCTAGAAGCCACTCAATTCAAAAAAGGCAATGACCAAAAGTCGCAGACCACTTGTGTTGAACGTTAAGTTTTTGACAGTTTATTCCCTTCAAGACGTCTGCTTACATCAAAACAACCATCAAAACATGTTTCTCTTTTATCTATTGATTAAGTAGCCGAAGCACTATGTTTTGGGTATCAAAAATTACAAACTGACAAATATCATTTAACAACACGTCCTGATATAGTAAGAACTTTGAAAAATGCGCCGAAATACAGCTCCGAATCGGCCACCGATCGTCCGCCATATTGACAACAAGATCATTTATTCTTAACTTTCCGCATGCGCAATAACTGCGAGATAACTTTTTTACGTCACAACGTCTCGACCAATCAGCCGTTTTTAAGCCCTGTCCCATGGGCCCCGGAGAAGGCCTGATCATAAGCCGCGATTAGGTCTGTCCCGATTGTGCTCGTAAAATGCTGGAGAGTTACTTACTGGAATGCCAAGAGGTTCTACCTAAAATTCTTGCTATTTTTACCCAAACTTTAATTAAAAGCTTTTAGTTTTTCGTTTTTCACCATAATATACTAAATCGGTCAAGAGAACAGCTTGAAACTTAGCGTACCCAAGTTTACTTAGAGTACTTAGCTAATTTATTCATGATAAAAGAAAGATTTATACGACGTTGAGCGATTTTTTATTTTAAGCTTATTTTCGTCGTTTGCTAGTGTTTACTTATGTGCTGACTGCGTTTGAAGCCACTTAGGAAATGAAATTCGCATAAATTGTGGTTTTCTACGAAATGGTTGACTTTTTCGACCTTGATATGTCTGCTAAACCTGTATTTTTCCAAAAAAAAGGAATTTTCTCAGAAATGCAAAACGTGCTCGAGGTTACTAGCAGGACCGCAAAAAGTGCTCCAAACGCCACTAGTTGCTCAAAAGTTGCCGAGCACAATCAGGACAGGTCTAGTACATGGAGCTGTCTACTGTACGGTTACTCTGTTACTCGTTTGTTGTCAAGTTCCTGTTGTTCCAGTCTTGAGATTATTTGTAATCATCATAAATTATGACACCAGCTTCAACTTTCCAATTTGAAACGGTTTTATATTACGGTTTACGACAATTCTACACGCATTAATTGTGCAATATCAAAAGAACATAACGTTGCCCATGGTTACTAGGCGTTATACTTTTAAATTATCTTTGCTAATGATTATTTACCGTATTGACAGAGAAGCAGAAAAAAATTAATAGATGGTCTCAGTAGTCACGACAACGGAAAATAAACGTAACAGTGACAGTCTCACAAATTAATTCGCATTGAACCTGGTTATTACCACCGTTTTTTCTTCGGTTGCTAAAATATTTATGATTATAAAAATACACAGTTTAAATCTTCATCGGCTTACCTTGTGGAAGGAAATTTCAGCAAGTTGAGGAAACTTCTTCAAATCAACTGCTTCGGGGTCGATCGGTGATTCAATATTGACGGTCGTGTGGTTGCGTGGATAAAAATATTCCACAAAGTTCGGATCCGCCACCAAAACTTCCTTTTTCCCCGCGATGACACTTAACAAATTTTCATAACCATCCATATGGCAGCTGGAGCTTGTATTTCCGCTGCTAAAAAGCAAATGCGTACTCGCGATGCTTTCCATGATCTCTTCGCACTGCAAACAATACGGTACGAATATATCCTGGATCATATCACTGTGGGGAAACGGGCAATCTAAATAGACCTGTTTGCTTTTGTAAATGCGAAGAAATTCCGTAAGATTCATCGTTCTCTTAGCAGGGAATTCTCCTTCATATTTTTTAGTAAGCTGAATATCGAAGATGACATCGCCGTATTTTGCTTGTAGATAACTTTCGTTTGCCCAATGTTTTACTGCCGGCCAGTTCTTAATAGCTTCTCGCATAATCAAAGGCTTTCGTTTTCGTAGAAAGTGTTTATAGAAATCTTTGCCATTAGGAACAAAACTAAGTTTTTCAATTTCTCCCTCAATGATAACTGAGCCATGCTCGCCCAGTTTTTTCATATGGCCCCACTTAGTGTTGTTCTCATGATTGTTTGAAGTTTTCTTTTCTTCTGAAACAATGTTTCCATTTTGCCGCTTGTATTCGCCTGTTCTTTTGTGAGAGTTAGGGTTGCTTCTGGTACAAAGAAATCTTTACTTTCATCACTAAATTTTGATTTTATATCCTGAGCATTAGCCGATGGTTCATCTTTCGAAACTCCCTCGAAATTTGATTTCACACAATCGTCTTCGCCGCTTCCTTCTTGACAGGGCATTTCGCCTTGTATTGCTAACAGTCTTTGAAGCAACCTTCCCCAGAGCGATTTGAAGTCGATTTCTTCGTGTTGTTTGTAGACAACAGCGGCCAAACAGCCAACAAGGACTATCATCATTAAGTAACTCTCTCTAGACATGACTGTGAATCTCGATCAGAAAATTCTTCAGTCAATTAAAGACAACAGTGACTGAGTCAAATTCACCGCTGAGGCCTACCTGAGGCGATGGAATAAAACAAAATCGGTGAAATTTCAACAATGATCCACCAGGCAGAGGAAACAATGCTTGCTGATCGGGAACCTTAGGTAATATACTGCGACGAAAGCCATCACCTGGCGTGATATCCATAGTGAAATATGTTAATTTAGTGGAATTGATCAGCAAAGTTCTGTTTGCTTTTGTCTTTCACAAGAGAACAAAATAAAGACTTCAAGTACACAAACTATTTACATGACACACCAGGAGAGGGTTTTTATAAAAAATCGATTTGATGTTATGGCATAACTGAAATAATCGAATTTTGTCTTCGTCGGTTGACTATTTTTTTGCTGTCAAACTGAAAATATATAGACATGGTTCTTTTTCACTCTGGTTAGAAAACATCTGCTTTAGAAAAATAAAATTCTGAAATTTTAATATTACCTTAAAATTTATATTTATTACCATGACACACTGAGTTTCTAATGTGTTAAATACATCGAACAATGTTTTCCTAAGCAACACAGTGGGTTGTATTGTTAAGAGTAATGATACGTTTTTTCAACTTACCATAATTCAAATTTAATATGGCAGTCCGCACGATGTACGTACTTAAGACAAATATGATCATTCTTTTTTTAAAAAAAAAAGTTTTAGCCATATTAACGTGCCATGTAGTGGGTGTTACTAAACAGAGTAACGCAGTAACGAGTAACGGGATAAAAATTCAACAGGTTAAAAAAATAAAAAAATAAATCCTAATGAAAGAAAAAACATAAAAATGGTTGTAATATCCTAATAATGACCTAGGAGCAACAATGGAGGAAGGTGAGGTACAGATTTTCTTTCTTATTGCCACAATTATTTCATTTCTTAGTAGAAATAGCTCTGCCAGGTAAATGAAAATAATAGAACCTTGTTGGGCCCTTATTACGGTTATCAACTAACCAATTGCATGTACTCGATTGCCAAGGCTTAGAAACAGTTTGCTCGCTTATTACTCCTGAGGTTATTACCTTTCCTGCTCAACTTTCAATGTCTGTTATTCGTCCTCTCGAAAATAAGGGATTCGACTTAATCATGGCTACCTTTCAAAAGTTAATTATAGTGAACGTTTCTATCAGTTTAAAAGGAATATTATAAATCAAGTTTAAAAATAACCTCCCGATGCAAAAAGACTCTGAAGTTTGAATATTGGCGGCAAAATAGATCAGAATAGCAGAGCGAGACTAGTTTTTAGATCGATTTTCAATTAAAGTAAAGTAAAGTAAAAAAACATTCAAATGCATGGGTTAGCTTGAAGTGGCGTTTAACATCAGTCAATGCAGAATACACGCGAAGCATAGTTACTGCCAGGGCATGAAATTAACTTTTTTTTTTTTTTGAGTTGAGATCCTCCAAATTCAAAAGTTTTGAAACCAAATGATTCTAGCAGGTCATCAAAAGTAAGCAAAGAGGACCCTACATATCTACTAGGAAAACCAAACTGGCATTCGCCGGCGACAGAGTTTCCTGGTGAAATATGTGTCATTTTGCGTAATCGCCACAGACATTGTTACCTGTATTAGTTGCAATTTCACTCCCTGATAACTTGCAATTCTTGAACTCATTTTGGACCAAATTTTAATTTGTTATGCCCGGGCTTAATGGCTTAAAGGTAGCTACTATACGCCCCTGTCAGCACTGAATTCTGTTAGGGACTTTTTCCTCTTTGATCTTGTCACGCTTGCCATAGTTTGCTACACAGAAACGTTTTTAGTGTCGTCACGCAACGCTCCCCAAAAGTATTGGTGTGTTATATGAAACGCCTGAGCTAAGATGGCAACAACTAATAGTATTTTGAAATCGTAGAAGAGCCCTCGTTCCCAGTGACTTATGATCCCTTCTTCGGGAAAGGAATGGTCGTGTCTTCTAGACTTGCTTTGACGATCAATCTCTAATATTAGGACCTGGTATTAGGAGCTGAAGTGCGGACACTTGCAGACGGTTTTTACCGTCCTGCGACTACGAACAGAGACCTGCATTTGGCATAAGAAGTACTTTTTGCTTTATCTTCTTACAAAATTTAATTAATCCATTAGTTATCATAATCGTTCACACTGAAACCTTGGAACTTAGAGACTTAGGGTAATCCCATACCCTGTCTAAAAAAGAATGCGTCACAAAACAAACTTTCTGTTTCTTTTCTTCATGATCTCAATAAGCACAACGTATACAGCGTTATCTAACTAACCATACGGAAATCAATGTTACTGATGCAGATGTCGATGTTGGTGATGCTACTACCCGGCTACTACTGATGAACAGTGACTAAAACCAGTATATGCAGTTTTGTTCAGTTGTAAATATTCAGTTGTTCAGAAACTCGGCTCTTTTAAAATAGCCTTCCTGATCCTGGGCTGTAGGAAATAACCTTTTAAGGTGAACGATAAACGGATCGTTTTGTTACTCTATCTGCTGGATCACAGTAGGCATATAATTCACTTGCAAATAACAGCTGTAGCCAGGTGACTTTTTCCGCACGAAAACACCTTCTACTTTGCTGGAGGGAGGGGTAGGTTGGGGGGGGGGGGGGGGGGTTGACGTCGTTGTTTTAAGCACTTTTTGGAATACACATATTTTTTGAGATTGGTAAAGGTCATTATTAGGATATTACAACTGTTTTATGTTTTTTCTTTCATTAGGATTTTTTTTAACCTCTTGAATTTTTATCCCTTTACTCGTTTTCTCGTTACTGCGTTACTCTGTTTAGTAATACCCCCATGTAGTAGCATTTCCTACCAAGTGATCTGTGACGTCATTGCGGGGGCCTGGGGAAAGAAATTTTAATGCCGTATCCCATAAACCAACGCGCGCACCAATTCAATTCAATTCAATCTGTTCCCGTCAGCTTTGGTTTATGGGATACGGCATTAAAATTTCTTTCCCCAGGCCCCCGCAATGACGTCACAGATCACCTGGATGGTAAAAGGGTTAATTTGCATATCGAGGAAGACACTTTTCGCAATTCGCTACATGTGGTCAATTTTCTACATACAAAATGTTTTTGCATTATTTTTGATTGAAACATTTCTAACGTAGCTTATAAGACTGCTGGTCATTGATTAAGTAAACTTTTAGCCGCGAGTTGTCCGGCAAAACTTTTGAACACGCACACTGGATTATGCTCGTTTTTCCACGTAAGGTCCCGTCTGTTGAAATTACTCCTGAACTCTTTTTACCCTTTATTACTTTGTGTTCTCAGGGAAACCCTTTTCTAAAACAATTTTCTTCCCAATGAAATGGAAAAGGAGACTTGGATATATGTTTTTCAAATACCCTAAGCGAAAAAAGGGTACTGGGTAGTACTTTCGTCTTGATCCAAGCCTCTCTTTCAGAACGAGGCTAAATGCGACCGAAGTCGGTTGATAGAGACATCTTTTTTTTTTCTTATGCAAAACTCATTTTCCCAAGAAGAGTTTTACACCGTTGGGCATCATTTTATAGGTGCGTATTTTTTTGGACTATCTTTGTAATTTTGCCATTTGAGACGCATACATAATCCTCATTTTGATAATGACAACAGCGATTTTAAAAAAGCATATTTTGGCGGCTAAACCATCAACTTTACTTTGGAACGCAAGGTCATATAATATATTTAATCTGTATCTATTGTTTTATTCTTCTTTCTGCAGTTCTTTAATCTGCTCAACTTTTTCGTTTAATACTTTAACAGTATCAATTATATCATCAAATTTCGTATAAATGTCAATAAGCCTAAAAAGTTTCTTCTTTTGACCCGACTTTAATTTCAACCAAGAATAATTCTCTTCTCTTATTTTTCTCCACATCACACATTCACCAACCATTAAAATTCCAGAAAGATCACTATTTTTATTTCTAAGAATCTCTAGCTCATCAATTATTTTGCCCCTTACTTCTTTCTCAAATTCCTTGAGTGTATTAATATCCATATTTTTTTGTATTTCTGCAAAAAACTTGGCTTCCATTTTTATTTTATAGTAAGACAAAATATCTTCCCTTCACAACTTGTTGAAGAGTATTTGATTTCTCACTTATTTCAATTAAAAGTTCAATTATTCTTATAAATTTTCTGTTATCCTCCAATCTAGCAAAGACAGCATATTCAAAACTCTCATTTAACAAATTATAAATCTTCTCAAGTTCACTTTTTATAAAATTAGACCTCGTTGTCATTTTTATCTAAACATTATACTAAATGAATGAATCATATTGCATTGTAGATAAAAGAGTAACTTCTTGCACAGAGCCAAGTGGTTACCAGAAAGATAAAAAAGGAAGAACTCAGTTTTATTGTAAATGTGCAGTTTGTGGAAATAAAAAAGTTAGATACGTAAAGCAGGGGGTTGCACCCCCCGCTACAATGAGTTGTAGTGGTAAAGGAAATGGTAAAAGAAAATCTAAAAAGAAGAAGTCAAAAAACTAATAAGCCCGTCTGAGAAGGCGGGCGGTGATCTATTTGATACTGTTGTTGGTACAGCTGCAGACGCATTTGTTGAACATGCTTTGCCTTGGATGGGTAAAAAAGCAGTTGAAATGGGAAGGTATGGAGCAAGTGAATTAATGAGAAATAAAAAACTACAGGAGAAGGCTGTAAATTATGGGATTAATAAACTAACTCCTTTTATTCAAGATTCTGTTGGAACAGCAATGGACCAACTGTCAACCAAAGTTAGACCAAATAAAAGGTATAAAACTGATAGAAAGGATTTAGACGGTCGAGGTACTACCCCAATGACTGTTGTAAAAAAAGCACCAGATATTGCAATGTCCACTACACAAGAATTGATTCCATCTTTGAAACCAGTTTACAATAGATATAAATCTGAGGATATATTTAAATCCGCTTTTGGTTCTGACCATGGTATTACTTCTAGTAAATTCTGGAGACGGCCAACAGCTGCTGAAGAGTCCAAGATGGGAATAATAAAAAAAGGTAGTAATCCCGAATTATTTTTTAAATTTGAAAAACCATATAGAAGAATGTATAAGACAACATTTTTCAATAAAAACCCAGAAGCTTTAACAGATATGAATAACATTATTTCGTCTAATCCAGATACATGGCCAGATATTTTAAAAAATAAGTATGGAATTATTGTTGATGAACACTTTTGGGAAAATAATCCATTAGTAAGTTTTGGAAGTGGAGTTGATATTCACAAATGGATTGGAAAATTACCAAAACCAAAAGCAGGATGGACACCAGGTAAATACAAATATATGGAGCCCTATAATCCTCTAGATAAACAATTAAGTTATAATCCTAATACTGGAGAAGTAACAGAGTGGAAAGTTAAACCATATAACAAAGTTGATGAGATAGCTGCTTATCATGATATTTGTTATGATATGGGAGAAAACAAAGGTGATTGCAACAGAGAGATAGTACAATCATTAGATCAAATACCTTATGGTGAAATGCCAAAGTGAGGATCAACAGCACGATTCTTGATTAATACAAAGAAAAAACTTGGTCTTGGTATTCAAAAAAACGTGAGTCGGCGTTGAGTAGTGATTGGTCTCAACAATTAGCCGATGAACTTCACAAACCAATCACAAGAAACTTTCAAAAGAGATCAGTAATCTCAAACGGGATTGATGAAATTTGGGCTGCTGATTTCGTTGAAATGCAAAAGTTTAGTAAGTGGAACAAAGGGATTAAATATCTTTTGATGGTTATAGATGTATTTAGCAAGTATGGATGGATTAAGGGTTTGAAAGACAAGAAAACTGAAACTGTCAGTAAAGAATTTGATGAAATTTTCAAGAGTAAACGTAAACCAAGGATACTATGGACAGATAAAGGTTCTGAATTTATCAGTAAACATTTCAAAGATTTTCTTTAAAAAGAAGGAATTAAACTTATCACACTGAAAATGAAGAAAAATCTAGTGTTGTTGAGAGATGGAATAAAACAATGAAAAACAAAATGTGGAAGATGTTTACTGTAAATAACAACACTGTTTACTTTGATAAAATAGATAAACTAGTTCATGATTACAACAATGCGAGACATTCTAGTGTGAAAATGACACCTGTTGAAGCAAGTAAAAAGAAGTATCAGAAAAGAGTTTGGAATAATTTGTATGGTGATTTGATTTACTTGAAACCTGGTAAACCAAAGTTTAAGATTGGAGATAAAGTTAGAATTTCTAAGTATAAGAGAAAGGTATTTGATAAAGGTTATACACCAAACTGGACAGAGGAGATATTTATGATAGATAAAATTATTCCAACAAAACCTATTACGTATAGCATTGTTGATCTGATGGGAGAACCAATTACAGGTTCTTTCTACGAACAAGAATTAAAACAGCAGACATATAGAATAGAAAAGGTTATTAAACGAGATAACAAGAAAAAAATGGCATTAGTAAAATGGAGTGGATATCCTGATAAATTTAACTCATGGATAAGTTTTAAGGATTTGGTTGATTTTTAATACAACATTTGTATTAAAAATATAAATCCTAATATTTTAAAGATAAATATTATATTTAGAATAATTATTGGTAGAAAATCTATTTTTAGAAAAATCTAATGGTGGAAAACTATCACTATTCCTGTTGTATGGTTTAGGGTTTATCTTACTGCGAGAATATCTTATAGGGCGAAAACCACCAATTATGTTATAAATATTAAATGCGTTATCTTCTCCTTTATAATAAAAACCAGCCTGATATAATCTAAAAATAAAAAATTTAGTAGCTTCAAATAACTTTAAATCACAATGAAATCTAGTTAATATTTCACAAAAATCAGAAAAAAAATTTTTATAAAAGCCATTATTACTAAAAGGATTTATTAATGAAAGATTTATACTAGAAAGTAAATATTTGATAATTTTTAATTTATAATTTAATGGTTCAAGAATATATTTTTTAATTTTTTTATAACATCATACAATAATTTTGAATTAAAACTATTTTTATCTATTAATGTTTTTTATTAAATACTTTAGGAAATAAAAAAAATGAATAATTATCATTAATTAACATTTCCAATTCATCATAAAGATTTTCATTATTTATAAAATATTTTTTAACTATAATATCTTCATTGTTTATAATTTCATTTTTAATATTATTTTTAATATCATCATCATAAAAATTACTATTCCATTATAACGTAAATCTATATAAATCTGCTTATGATTATTTTCTATTTGGTATCTTAGTTTTTTAAAAAATTATTTATATCAGTATCTAAATCGTAATATAAAAGATTCTCACTACAATCCAAATCATTTTTAATTACTTTTTTATAATTATTAATATTTACATCCATACTTTTATTATATATTATATAAAAAATTTCAATATAAAATTTATATAGAAATTGGTATCTAATTATTTTCTTCTTAGCAAAGGATGTAAGCAGTGAGATTTAGGAGTGTGCAAATTCCCTATTATATTAGCCTTTTTTATTAAATATGAAATCTCTATTAAAATCAGGATTATCTTCTTCAAAATAAAAACCAGCCTGATATAATCTAAAAATAAAAAATTTAGTAGCTTCAAATAACTTTAAATCACAATGGCCTCTAGATAGTATTTCACAAAAATGAGAATAAAAATGATTATCATAACTAAAAAGGGTTACTCTAGAAAGTAAATCTTTGATAATATTTAATTTAAAATTTGATGGTTCACAAATATATTCTCTCATTTTTTTTATTATACCATACAATAATTTTGAATTATAATTATTTTCTTTAAATACTTTTATAGGAATAAATAAATCACCAAATCCACGGATATTAGGATTAAATGAATCACCAAATCCATGGGCATTAGGATTAAATCTTTCATTAACAATAAAATCTCTTCTATATTTAGCACATTTTAAAAAATAATAAAAACGATCAATTATCATATCCAATTCATGATGAAGACCTTTATTTTTTAAAAATTCTTTTTTATATATATCTTCATTTTTATAATACCTTCTTTATAATATAAATCTAAAAAAATCTGCTTATTTATTATTTTTTATTTGATTTCTTATTTTGTTTAAAAAATGTCTTATATCATAATCAAAATCGTAATATAGATTGTCTTCATTACAATCCCAATTAATTTTAAATACTTTTTTATAACTCATACTTTTATTATAAATTATATAAAAAATTTCTATATAAAATTTATATAGAAATTGGTATTTAATTCTCTTCTTCAATATCAGATATAACTAAATCTTCAATGTTAACAACCTCATTTTGTTCTTCATCACTTGCTTCGCTATCTTCATCACTTGATTTTTCAAATGTAAGTAAAGATTCGCGAGGTTTTAATTGTTTGATATAACATTCATGAACTTTGATTTGAAGTGATGTAACTTTTTTGGAAATAAATACTCCTTCAATAATCAAAGCCATTTTAACATTGCAATATTGGTCAATATATTTCAATGGATTAACATCTTTTTTTCCTTTTGTTTTAAATAGAGAAAGTATCTTTTTGGATTTCTCTGAATAAATAACTTTTGCATAGAGTACTGGAGCGGCAGAAGTATCTTTTTTGGTTTTCTTCTTTCCTTTTTTTATCAACGACCTCAACTTGTTTGTAATATAATGGAGATGACAATGATGGTCCGTGCACGGTTCGGCCAGCCCTTTTTTTTAAATTTCTGTTCCATGTTGAGTAAACAGAAAGATATGAAATTGACATCTTTTTCGATTAATTCCTTTACAATGTTACAAGTGTCTAAATTGCTTTTGCTTTAAAAGCACCTTTTTATCGAGATTTCATAATATGACGGCGCCAAAGAATATTTGCACTTAAAAATAATGGTAAAATCTCAAAAAATCGCCAAAAGTCCAGAAGTCGTTATTTCTTTTCTTGAATCCATAAATCTTTTCCCTCCAAAACAAAAAGTACTCAGTATCTTCTTCTTACTGTTTTATGCTATCTTTTTTTTTCAAAACAGATTAAACAAAATTTGACTTCCGTTTTATCGTTTTTTATTTTTTCGAAAGAAGAAACACAAAAAACAAAAAACGAAATTCGACTTCCGTTTTATCGTTTTTCCTTTTATGTACGAAAACACACAAAAACAGACAAAGGGAAATCGACTTCCGTTCTATCGTTTTTCGTTGTCAGTACGACCAATCAATGAAAGAAAGAACTGGATATAACCTAATTTTTCGTTGATATTTTTTTCGTTTTCTCTAGCTGTTTAAGTGAACCAAGAGCTGGGACAGAGAGGAGGTCGACGCCGGGGGGGGGGAGGCTTAGTGGGGGTTGGTGGCTCCTTTCGGAAACTCGTCTAGGTGTTGTTGGTCAGCAGTTCTTGTAACCGTAGTATGCGTCTTTTTTCGAGGGTCCTTCAAATATGGCGGGGGTGGAAAACGTAGTTACTGCTCGCTACGTGAAGGAGCTTGTTGAAGAGAAAGGCAAAACACACAAAGAAGTAGCTGATATTTTAAGATAACAGTATCCAGGGGTGAATGGGCTATCTGAAAGGAGTGTCAGGCAATTTTGTGCTACGAATGGCATACGGCGTTATGATTCTCGTGTGACTGGTGTTGATATTCATAATGTGGTTACATCTGTGATTGCTGACGTGATTGTACCTTCCCTTTATAATATTAGGGTGCTTTCCAAAAGTCAGAACTGGCCGGCCGGACCATTGCCGGACTAATCATTTTAAAAATGAAATATGCTTTTATCAAAAGTTTTTGCTAAAAAACCACGTCCTTCGTGCATACTATTTAGGATTTGACTAGTCTGGCTAGAGACAGTTTTCATTGAAAGTGAAATTCTCATTACAAAGGGAATGATCTGGCCAGTCAGTTATGACAAATGGAAAGCGCCCTTAGATTCAAGTAGTGCGTAATATCGTAGCATACCGTAAAATTCCGAAAATAAGCCCGGGAGCTTATATTTTTCAAAGGCCCTTTTTCAGGGGCTTATTTTTAGACGGGCTTATATTCGGAGGGGCTTATCTACGGAGGGAAATTTGCGTTTCAAAATCGATTGGGCTAGCCTTATAGCGGGTGGTTGCCAGGAGGCCTGTCGTTCTCTCACTGAGGGATCAGCCCGTCCTGCGGAACAGACCTACCGCGGACTTTGGGCCGGTAAGAGTGGCATTCGTTTCACGTAACGCATGCGCAGCTACATAGTCGGCTGCCCTGCCCTAAGTGGCAACGAAAACGAAAGTCAATTATCATTTTACCGTTTTTGGTGTTTGTTCGTTCATAAAACGAAAAACGCTAAAATGAAGTCGGCTTACGTTTTTCCTTTTCTTTGTGTCTGTTCTTTCAAAAACCAAGAAACGATAAAACGGAAGTCGATTTTTGTTTTTCCGTTTTTGTGTTTTCTCGTACATAAAAGGAAAAACGATAAAACGGAAGTCATTTTGGTTTTTCCGTTTTTTGTGTTTGTTTAAACATAAAAGGAAAAACGATAAAACGGAAGTCAAATTTTGTTTAATCTGTTTTGAAAAAAAAGATAGCATAAAACAGTAAAAAGAAGATACTGAGTACTTTTTGTTTTGAAGGGATAAGATTTATGGATTCAAGAAAAGAAACAATGACTTCCGGACTTTTGGCGATTTTTTGAGATTTTACCATTATTTTTAAGTGCAAATATTCTTTGGCGCCGTCATATTATGAAATTTCAATAAAAAGGTGCTTTTAAAGCAAAAGCAATTTAGACACTTGTAACATTGTAAAGGAATTAATCGAAAAAGATGTCAATTTCATATCTTTCTGTTTACTCAACATGGAACAGAAATTTTAAAAAAAGGGTTGGCCGAACCGACTTCCGTTTTATCCTTTTTCCTTTTATCTACAAACAAACACATAAAACAGGAAAACAAAAATCGACTTCCCTCTTATCGTTTCTTGGTTTTTGAAAGAATAGACACCAAAAAAGGAAAAACGTAAGCCGACTTCCATTTTAACGTTTTTCGTTTTACGAACGACCAAACATCAAAAACGGTAAAATGATAATTGACTTTCGTTTTCGTTGCCACTTAGGGCAGGGCAGCCGACTATGTAGCTGCGCATGCGTTACGTGAAACGAATGCCACTCTTACCGGCCCAAAGTCCGCGGTAGGTCTGTTCCGTAGGACGGACTGATCCGTCAGTGAGAGAACGACAGGCCTCCTGGCAACCACCCGCTATAAGGCTAGCCAATCGATTTTGAAACGCAAATTTCCCTCCGTAAATAAGCCCCTCCGAATATAAGCCCGTCCAAAAATAAGCCCCTCAAAAAGGGCCTTGGAAAAATATAAGCCCCCGGGCTTATTTTCGGAATTTTACGGTATATATGCTACGATATTACACACTACCTGAATCTAAGGGCGCTTTCCATTTGTCAGAACTGACCGGCCAGATCATTCCTGTTGTAATGAGAATTTCACTTTCAATGAAAACTATCTAGCCAGACTAGTCAAATCCTAAATAGTATTCACGAAGGACGTGGTTTTTTAACAAAAACTTTTGATAAAAGCATATTTCATTTTTAAAATGACTGGTCCGGCAATGGTCCGGCCGGCCAATTCTGACTTTGGAAAGCACCCTGATATTATAAAGGGAAGGTCAGGAGGGAGGAGACGTCTCTATTGTTTTCCCTCCTGAGAAAGGTACAATCACCTCAGCAATCGCAGATGTAACCACATTATGACAACACCAGTCACACGAGAATCATAACGCCGTATGCCATTCGTAGCACAAAATCACCTGACACTCCTTTCAGATAGCCCATTCACCCCTGGATGCTGTTGTCTTAAAATATCAGCTACTTCTTTGTGTGTTTTGCCTTGCTCTTCAACAAGCTCCTTCACGTAGCGAGCAGAAACTACGTTTTCCACCCCCGCCATTTTTGAAGGACCCGCGAAAAAAGAAGCGTACCACGGTTATAAAAACTGCTGACCAACAACACCTAGACGAGTTTCCGAAAGGAACCACCAACCCCCACTAAACACACCACCCCCACCTCCTCGACCCCTTCTCTGTCCCAGCTCTTGGTTCACTTAAACAGCCAGAGAAAACGAAAAAAAGATATTTAAAATATAAAAATGTGTGTGTTTTCGTACATAAAACAGTGTAAAAGGAAAAACGATAAAACGGAAGTCATTTTTCGTTTTTCCGTTTTTTGTGTTTGTTTGTACATAAAAGGAAAAACGATAAAACGAAAGTAATTTTTGGTTTTTCCGTTTTTTGTGTTTGTTTAAACATAAAAGGAAAAACGATAAAACGGAAGTCGAATTTCATTTTTCTTTTCTTGTGTTTATTCTTTCGAAGAAACAAAAAAACGATAAAACCGAAGTCAAATTTTGATTATCTTTCTTTGGAAAAAGATAGCATAAAACAGTAAAAAGAAGATACTGAGTACTTTTTGTTTTGGAGGGATAAGATTTATGGATTCAAGAAAAGCAACAACGACTTATGGACTTTTGGCAATTTTTTGAGATGTTACCATTATTTTTAAGGGCAAATATTCTTTGGAGCCGTCATATTATGAAATTTCAATAAAAAGGTGCTTTTAAAGCAAAAGCAATTTAGACAATTGTAACATTGAAAAAGGAATTAATCGAAAAAGATGTCAATTTCATATCTTTCTGTTTACTCAACATGGTACAGAAATTTAAAAAAAAGGGTTGGCCGAACCGTGCACGGACCAAAGGCAATCATCCAAAAGCACATCTTCCAATAACCGAAAAAGTGGGGAGAACTCGGATGAATTCCTCCTAACCAGTGCGAGCTTTCGGTTTTCCCCAGCTATAAGTACTTTGTTTAGACAAGGTTTCCCCCTTGCGTTTGCTAACTTGAAGTATTTTTCATTAATTTTGTCAGTCTACTATCTCGCCACGGAGTCAAATTCCGCCGACACGAAGCACACAACGACTCATCACCCAGCACTTTCCTTTCTTTATAACGTTAAAGCATGCACAAACGTCGTCGTGAAATTCCTTTGAAAATTTGAGAATTTGATCCACCGAGAAGACGACTTGCAAGTACACACGTTACATTTCGAGACATTTAAACTTTTTTGAAAGTTTCCCTTGCAGCAGAAAACAAGTAAACAACAACAAAGGACTCGAAAAGGGATTTTATGAAACACTCGTCACGCTTCGTCACGCACAGAAATTTCCCGCCAACAGCCATTTTTGCGTGCGCATATTTTTTTATATCACGCTGTCAGGAAAAAGAACTGATCGCCGTATTTAAGTTGCCCACCTTAAACGCTCGTGAGTTGTTATGCAAACCCTCGACTTCGTCTCGGGCTTGCATAACTGTCTCGAATTCTCCCAACCCCTCTCGTGTTTACATCAGGCTATGCAAACAGGGAAAACGTTTTCTACTGCTTAAGAGCGGCTGTCTGTAAATATCGACTAGGGGTGGGAAAAATAAAAATTTCGAAAAATCCAAAAAAAATTCACTGGACTACCCTAGGTACCTTAGTAATGAAAATATAAATTTTACTTTCATCGGTTAAATATTTTGCCAATACAGCGAGTGTAAAGATTGACCGCTTCACGGCCTCCACCGGGCCGCTTTTTCGGGACGCGCGACAGAGTGACGAAAAAAGCTCGATTTTAGTCTAATTCAAACATCATTCAATTCACAATGCTTCTCATCGTATTAAAGGGATTTCAAAATTCATTTTGAGTGGTAACATGCTTCAATTGATTGCAACCAGAATATTTTACGGATTTTAAAGATACTTGAATAATTTTGAGGATTTCACCCGAGCAAAATTTTGTCGAAATTCGAAGGCCTCAAATTCAACCCGATACATCGTTTTAAGAAGAAATAGATATCTGACATTAAAAAGCAGTCTTTAAGCTTTCGAAATATGGGTTCAAAACTTTGGGCAACATGTGAAATGAATTTTTGGGAAAGCGAAATTCACGGAGCACTTGAGTGAAATTTGACCTCTGACTTGACAGTTGTGAGGTTCGGCGCGACACGGTGAATTCGAAAACAAATCGTTCAGCCCAGGTACGTTTAATTCAGGCGATTCCAAGTCCCACAGTGATACACACGTAATTGAAAAAAAGTAAGATGGAAATGTTTAGCCAAAAAGAAGGTCAAATCCCGGCTTTTTATCGTAACCTGTAGCTTAACACTAATGTAAACATGAAGGTCAATGCAAGTACTCGTATCACGAGAATCGATGTTGGCAATTTCCTCTGGTGGTTGAGGCTTGCCTCCTCCGACAGCGACCCACGACACGCCCTACATATTGCTGACAAAGAAAATAAAAAAGCTATTATAATGGGGGAAGGTAGTCTTCCATTTATAGCGCTGGATTTCCTTTTACAGGAAGGCGAGTTTATGCTTAGTCTGGTCCTCAGTTTATATATATTTGTGGCTTGCCAATGACAAATGTACACGCCGAAAAGTATCAATCAGAATGATAATTCGAAAAGGCACAGAGTAGACGTAGATATTTGTTAAAGTATACAGTACTAAATATCTTAGCTTCGTTCAAAAGCGCCATCATCACTTAGAGTACTACACTTACGAGATCCAACTGGTACAAGTATCATCGTAAGGCTGTAGATCAACTTTGACTGCGCAAAAGAAAGCGTCCTTTCTTTCCTCCTCAGAGCCAGGGGAAATTTACATAACATTTGTCGGCAGCGCCATCCGATGCCAAATTCGTCACGGTGCTTCGGCCAAATCGTCATTTGAAATTTTGAGTGATCAAAGTCAAATACACCTGGGACAAAAGTGAAAATGACGATAAAACAAGGAATTTTTATTTCCTATTCCGTTAAGATTGAGAGCAAACTGCTTTGGTCTGCCGAGTTCTGTCGTGGACTGGGGATAGCCATTAGATTTTTGGGGAAGATTTAAGGATCGGAGAAATCCCAAAAACCTTTCATGCCAAAATTCCAAGAAAAAAGTTCTTGCGAGGAAAAGACAAAGAAGAGAGTGATGGAAAATCATAACTAACAATATCAAGCAAAAAAAAAAAAAAAAAGGAAAAGTGAGTTTTTAAAAGATATATATGTATAATCATGTCTCAAACTTACCCGCCCTGGCTAATAACAGCTCTGCTTCAGTGTTTAAACCACAGTCTGCACAGTTGGCAAAACTGGTTTGCAGTGTTTCTGTAATGTGGCGCTCAATTGATCGGCTACATTCCCTGATGGGTAGGTTCTCTCTGCTCAAGTATCTGGCACTTGAACCACACTCACCCCCAACCAGCGCTTCATATTCACACTCTGTGTGGTCGCAAATCAGCGAGTAGTAGACGTCTGCTATAGCCGAGCTCTCGCTACCGAAAACTTTATTCCTAACGACTAGTGGTAATCACAGATTAAAGTGCGTCTCCTAAGCCACCTCGTTTGGACTTGGCATGCCAGTTTCAGGCATGTTTCTGGTATGTCTTAATCTAGGGCCGGGTTGTTCAAAGGGCGATTAAGCTAACCTAGGTATAGCGTCAATTTTGATTGTAATTAAATATTTAATCAATGGAGATTTTTCCAAAGTATTTTTGCCTTTTAGTTTTGACTTTGACTTGTCCGCGCATGTAGCTTGGAACATTTATAATTAGAGACAATAAATCCTCGGTTAAGTTTTGATCCTGGGTTAGCGTTAATCGGCTTTCGAACATTTGGACCCAGGTCATTCCCCTTTCAGCACCTGTCAATGAACCCCAGTTATCAGAACACATGTTCCCAGTCCCTTAATTGGTACTTCATTATATGGGTGGGGGTTTTATTGTAGTACATCCAAGAATAAATGAAAGAATGATTTGTTTGATATCAATCGGAACTCTTTATTATCAATAAAAATATACATATATAATCAAGAGTATTGTGTTATTGTAATGTACTTCTTTAGTGTCATTTCACTTAACCCGCAAAACAAAGTTTTATAGTCAGTTACTATAATACCAAAATAGCTAAGGTATTTCAAGAGTATTGTGGCACTGTTGTGCACTATTGTAATCTGAACAAGCTACATAAAAATTAAATATCTGTAGCATTTTTGAAATTGCAATGAATATTTTGTTGCAATATCATTTTGTCTAAAGGAATAACTTTCTGAAATCAATTAATAGATTGTGTTAAAACATCATTTTGTTTCAAGAATGAATTTGTTGAATATTTTGTTCTGATATCATTTTGTCTGAAGGAATAACTTTCTGAAATCAATGAATGAATTGTGTTTAAAACATCATTTTCGTTCTACAAATAATTTGCTTGAATTAACTAAGAATATTGAATTGTTTGAATTTGAACTGATCAAGAATGAAGTAAATCTTGTTTAGTCTGGAATTTTAAGAAAATGAACTATAACTTTTAAACGTAAGGGATATATAAGTTGACTTTCGTCTTAATATAAACAATGATAATGCTGGAACTACCAGCTTTGTAGGTCAATTTGTTGTTCTCATTAAAACAAACGAAAGCATAGCAGAAATTTTGAAAGAAGAATTATCTCGAAAACATAGCATCCAAGTACAACGACTCGTTTCATTTGGTTTGTGCCCAGTACATATATACAACGACTCGTTTCATTTGGTTTGTGCGCAGTACATATACGGCAACACGTTTTCAAATTCCGAGCAGCACGATAGCATATCGACTGTTGGCCGACAGTCGGAACATAGAATAAATTTTGAGAAAAGGAAAAAGATTGATCTTACCTTTCTTTGCGAGCTGTCAAGCACTGTCGAAGCACGAGGCAGCAAAGAAGGTGCGCACGCAGGTCCTAAACGCGCTGGGCATGCTGGATACTATTGTGACGTTTCAAGATGGCGCAGATTTGGTACGGACGTACACTTTTCGGCCGTACGCTTTCTCGATTCGTTCCGCTTGGAACACACAGGTAGCCCACAAACAAATGGCACAGGACACCCAACACCAGATTAGGAAGTGTCTCCTTCGTCGACGCAAAAACCGCCCTATCAAGAAATCGATGAAGGTATATAAGGTATTGCGAAAGCGGTCTCCATGACCAGCTTCTACACAACGTGTTAGGATATTTCGCAATCGTTATAAATTAGAACTAATATGGGAATGGAAAAGTAACATTTAACTTAAAGCAAACAAACAAAAAAAACATGTATTTACAGAACGCTAATGAATACTATTTGACACGTTTCATGACCTTTGGGTTCACATGTTTGCGATCGTAAAGCTACGAGGTAAATGGGGAGAAAAAAATAGTATAGTTATAACATGTTCATAAGAAACGGCATTTTTTTTACGACGAAAGAAAAAATCTCTTGGTGACTGCCATGTTATGTAACGCATTCTCGACTCACGTAACAGCATTCCTTGACACCGACGTCGAGTGCGCGGGGGTTTCGCTGCAGTTTGCCTCAGTTTTTGCGGTCATGAAGACAAGCAAGGACATAAGGTACAAACAAAAATATTGCCGACCTCAAATTTACTAGAAATGATAGATATTTGGTGCAAAGTTTGAACACTTTGCTGTATCGTGATGCGAGTACTTGCATTGACCTTCATGTTTACATTAGTGTTAAGCTACAGGTTACGATAAAAAGCCGGGATTTGACCTTCTTTTTGACTAAACATTTACATTTTAATTTTTTTCAATTACGTGTGTATCACTGTGGGACTTGGAATAGCCTGAATTAAACGTACCTGGGCTGAACGATTTGTTTTCGAATTCACCGTGTCGCGCCGAACCTCATAACTGTCAAGTCAGAGAGGTCAAATTTCACTCAAGTGCTCCGTGAATTTCGCTTTCCCAAAAATTCATTTCACATGTTGCCCAAAGTTTTGAAGTTTTGAATCCATATTTCGAAAGCTTAAAGACTGCTTTTTAATGTCAGATATCTATTTCTTCTTAAAACGATATATCGGGTTGAATTTTAAGCCTTCGAATTTCGACAAAATTTTGCTCGGGTGAAATCCTCAAAATTATTCAAGTATCTTAAAATCCGTAAAATATTCTGGTTGCAATCAATTGAAGCATATTACCACTCAAAATGTACTTTGAAATCCCTTTAATACGATGAGAAGCATTGTGAATTGAATGATGTTTGAATTAGACTAAAATCGAGCTTTTTTCGTTACTGTCGCGCATCCCGAAAAAGCGGCCCGGTGGAGGCCGTGAAGCGGTCAATCTTTACACTCGCTGTATTGGCAAAATATTTAACCGATGAAAGTAAAATTTATATTTTCATTACTAAGGTACCTAGGGTAGTCCAGTGAATTTTTTTTGGATTTTTCGAAATTTTTATTTTTCCCACCCCTAGTCGATATTTACAGACAGCCGCTCTTAAATAGTCACGCAAATAAAGCTTGTTGTCGTTTGCAGGTACGAAACACAGGTCACAAGTCATTATGGGGCAGTTTTAAAAAAAACTTGAAGAGAAAGAAAAATTTGGGATTTTGAAATTGTTCTTTTTGGGGTTTATTTGCAATTATTGCTTCAATAACAATCAACACTGCAACGATCATATCTTCATTTAAAATTTGTATTTCCGCAGTTGACATCATCTTCAGTAAAAACCTAAGTAAAAACTATAACTACATAAGATCTAATATCTTTTACAGTAAAAAGTAGTAATACAATGATAGCAATAATCTAGGTACAAATACAAGTGAAAAGTTAGTACAAAGATTCTAAATTAAACTTTTGCAGAGCCTTTTTGAATACTTTAAGATTATCGGAGTTTCTAACATATAATCGATAGCTTATTCCCCAGCTTGCTAGATATAAATGAAAAGGATTTATGCATCCACTCAGTGTTATAATAATGAGGCTGTACCAAGTTACTGCCCTTACCCTTAGAGTGTTGTGTCGGATAGACTTCACACTGTGGCAACGAGATTAAAACATGGCAAGATTGCACCAATGTGGAGTGATTACCTTCCTAAAAAGGACGCCTACAGGAGATCACTGCCGGTCTTAAGGGGCGGAAACTTCTCTAAAAGATCGCCGGTAAAAAGGGTGTCCGTCTTAGAAAGAGAAAGTTCGCAGTGCAATTAAAATATGGCCCCTTCATTTCCTACAAAATGCATGGTTTGATGTAACAGAATAGTTCAACTCTCTTTACAAGATGCGCTGTTGTGAAATGGTACAAATAGTTATCACAAAATGCAGCAGCGCCAACCGCCCATTTTCTCAACGTTCTTTGTTGCCTCTCCACCCGACACTTCTTTAATCTCTTGTTGAGCCTGTTCTTGTCTCGTTTTACCTTCTATGGCTTCCCTTTCTTTAAGTTTTGCATCAATTTTTTCATTGACGTCGTTCAGCATGTCTGTATACTCAATCTTTTCTTCCTTGCTGGGGGTTCCGTCCTTTAGCAGGGATTCAAGTTGTTCCTTCTCTTGCTGTAGGTTATCAAACTCTATTGTAAACCCACTGGAGTCCAAAGCTTTCCTGACGCGCTCATCCAAAATTTCCTTAGAAGCCTTTGTCAGGTCATTGATGAACGGACCTTTTCCCGCATTCATGCCGTCGATCATCTGAAAGGGAATGATAAATTAATAAATAGATTTAGCCAGGGCTAAAAGCGAAGCCTCCGTTTCTATACTTATGACAAAAGCAATCAAATTTAAACTAATAACATGAACTCTCAGCTCCCCAAAAAAGAAATAAGGAGCCTTCGGGATCAGTTCACCTTTAAAGGGAGGGGCCAAATGATTAAGAAAAAGATCCCACAAACAAAACTGAATTGAAATACTTGTGAAATTGTAGGTCTCTTTCCTAGCAGTAGTTTACAGGTTACGATTTCTAGGATCAGTATTTCTGTCTTAAAGGGAAGACGTAAAAGGAAAATTAGGCCGACGTAGGGACTTGAGTGTTCCCGTAAACCCATTGTATTTTCTTTTCTTTTCTTCTTTTTTGAACGAGTCCGGACTAGTCCAGTCAATCTAGGCATTTTTGAGGCTCAACATTAAACTAGTTGCAACAGAATTGTTTTCAACGCCATTTTAGTAAGGGTGGCCTATCTAGCAACATGCTAAAAATCCGCCAAAATCCGTTCAGTGGAACATGTCAAAACAGACCGATTGCAAATATGGCGGCGATTTCACCAAAGCGAGGCTTCTCGATAGCAACCGTTGCTAGGGTCTGGTTGCTTGTGTTAACCTGTGCTGTTGCTGGAAAAACTGCAGCTTCTCAGGCGTCTTTTCCTTTAAATTCGACAAAAATAAGTCATTTTTCTTCGCTGAAAGAAGTTTTAATCCGGTATGTACGCTTTGAATACTGTTTTTCTATGCTAAATTGAACGATCAACTGACGTACAGCGATCTCAGACAGAGTCATTTGTAGCGATCGCGATACTTCGACTTCCTGATATTTTTCATCTTTGTATTTAAGGTTCACATGTAAGCTTAAATATTATCATTGTGAAAGCTGATCTTCAATTTTTAGAATTGGATTGCATGCCATTTTTGCTGTAGATTTATAAATAGTGCCATGCCGGATAGTTGTTGCGTGCCTTTGTGCTGCAAGAGTGGTTATCGTGTCAGGGCGGATGGGAAAAAGATCGCGTATTGCTGCCTTTCAGAAAGGTCGTTGACAGTGAATACATCACAGATATTCCTTCACCATATTATAAATAAGACCTCTTTGACATCGGCACATTGTTTAGATAAATATTCCGTTTCCCTCCTCGAAGACCTACATGAGTGTATACTGGCAATATGTACCCCGTTACTTGAATTGAACTTCTGAGAAAGGTTGAGTTAAGATTTGAGAATTCCGGCGAGTTGAACCAGTTGCAAATCACTATTTCTATTTCATATTTCAATGTGATACTGACGAGAATATTTTACATGTTTATTCACTGCAGAAGTTCTCATTTCTGGTAATATTCCCTCAGCCTGGACCTTCTGGAAAGGATGCTCTTATTCTCAGAGTACTCTAGAATACTAAATAACCTTAAGGTCAGTTCATGTTTACTGTCACTTATTTGATATGTAAAATTGTACCTTGTTAACATCAATTGAGCTTAAATTAAATCCGATCGGGAAGCCTATATTTTTGCTTTTTAAACTAGTTGTAGCTTTCGCTAATTTATAAGTGCGAACGAAAGAAAAAGAATTTGCCTACATCACCGGTTTTTGTTCCAGTGTTTATAAACCATTTCAGCTGCTGAGGCGAGAATTTCCACTACAAGCACTCCTCGTTCCTACATTTCTTCCATATGCTCTTGGCCTTAAAATCGCTCTTATTCGTTTTTTATCCTTTGACATTTTTTAACCTTAAAGTTGCCGAATTTCAAACAGCGAAAGGGAAATAACATTTATAGGTTAGCGCGAACTTGAAATAGCGAGTTGTAGTTCGTCCAAGTACAGTAGTGTGGCAGAGAACAATGCCCGAACTTTGAAGGTTTGGTTACAACAAAGGTCATCAAAAGTCACGTGAAACTACAAGTTAAAAATCTAATGCTACTAAAATCCC
>JBBMOI010000002.1:3522500-3527500 GCA_038088405.1 Porites divaricata
CAATCATCTTCGATCACATTCAAGAGCCGTAATGGCTCTTGATCACAGTGGATTATACCTGGAAAACAAATTTTTGGAAAACAAATCAGGCCGAATTTTTTGCTTTTGACGAGTTTACTTTACAAAATCTTGCCAACAAATCCAGGGATGTGTAAACCAACCGTTTATACTTTTTACACATCACATCTGAGGTGAAACAGTACTATTTATCATACAGACCTCGGACAGAATGCAGTATTTCACAATTTTTAAAGAAAAATTGCACTCAGTCAATATTCAGGACAATCAATTGTGGGCTTTTAGCGAAACCGTTAAAAAAATTTCCAAAATCACCTTACGGCCAGCCAGTTCTCACTTTTGACGAGCGCCAAATTTGCAGTGAACATTAATAGAGTTAAGGGTTTTATAGCGATGTCTAATCTTGAAAAGCGTTTGATGCGCGCGGCAAAAAGATAACTCCTACAAGCGATATTCTTGAACGACTGAAAACAAACAGCACAGCGATTAAAATTGCATGCAAGAGAGACTACTAACAATCACTAAAAGAAATATAATTCGGTTAAACATTTACAGAGACAACAATTTTCATTCACGAAGATAAGTATTAAAGCGTTTCGAAAAATCCTGAGTCTTAAAAGCTTATTAATATTATAAGTTTATGTCTTAAGCCGGCCTCGCGGTGTTTGCTTTTCTCAAAGATGAACTCGAGGTAAGAAAATCGCTCAAAGTTTTCTATCTACAGCTAAATTTATAACTAAATATTCTTCGGAACATATTCTTTCTATTTGCGGTGAGAAAATATATCTAAAGGCTTTTTAAAATTCTGTAAGCTTGTATCAAACCTGATATTAGCTCGGTTCATTGTCTCAAATCTTACAAACGTGCATAAACTTGCCGTATAAATTGTGCTCGACAACATAAAATTAGATATAAAAAAAATAAACAACAAATGCAATCATTACTCAGGCTTACCATTTGAGAATCGCTTGAGAATTTTGAATCCTCTTTAGTACGCATCAAGCAAGGTGAAAAACGAAAACGATGCCATCCGAAATCGGATTTCCGACTTTGACAAGCGACGCATCTCTCAACCAAAAAACCAATGAACAAACTAGCCATGAATAACAGACTTGATAGCAGCTGTATTTCATTTTGTACATAAGTTAAATTTTTCTTTAGTGACGCCTGGATCGAGATTTCAATAGATAATGCGTTGAGATTCAGGGAAAAATTTAGAGCGGATTACTTTGGAGTTTGAGGAACCCTTTTGGGGACCCTCACAAACTATTCCATTGGTCACACGTACTTTAAACTAACCTTAATGAGGTGAGACAGTTGCTTCTCAGATGCCTCTGGATTCTGCTCCTCCTTCAGCCTGTTGTCAAAAAGCACTACGCGACGATTTATGTCGTCGACAAGGTCTTTCACCCACTGTGGCAATGACTCTATCCACTGGAAAAGGCATTCTTCAGGGGTTGTCTCCTCTTCGGCTTCTTCTGCATGAACCTTCGCCTGGTCACCATATGTTAGGAGGAGAATCATGTACTCTTTAGACTCTTTGCCCAAAAAGTTGGTCAGAAGCTTTAATGCTTGTCCATCTTCCTTTGTAAATCGAGCACCATATCTTGCTACCAGTATGATAGCGTCAAATCCGTCCGGAGCAAGTGCAAACATTTTGTTCAACTCAAGTAAAATCTGTTTTTCCGAGTATCGCGCTTGGCTTGTAAGATTTACAGTTGTCAAACGTTTAATCGAGGAGGTATCTAAAACGCCTGGAGTGTCTATCACGAAGATATTACGCTCAAGTAATCTCTCTCCAAATGTACACTTCTCTGTGACGGATGAACCTTTCGGGGAGGACTTAAATTGGTTTTGCCCAATGATTCTGTTTCCTGTTGCGCTTTTTCCGTTACCGGTCTTTCCGAGAAGAACAACATTGAGTTTTCTTCCACTTGGGAGCTAGAAAAACACAGCATAAAATTCAAACCACAGGATTGCCTTTATGGTATAGACCGTCAGCGTAAAAATAAAAATGAATGGCAAAATCACACTAACTGATCCCAATAAAACGTTTTCTTTGTTCATATCATCGTGCAATTAAAAATTGATTTCCAGTGATTTTAGTCCTTGTAGCTTAGTACATATATATATTGACTTAGATCATCCCGAACTCATAGACCTTGTACTTTCCGAAATGGCCCGAAATTGTATTAAATTTGGAAAAGAAGATAGAAGATTTACAGTCAAAAACTGCAGAAAAAAGTTAAGAAATGGAAGCTTTTTCTCATAGTAAAGTTGCTAAGGTGACAAGGGAAGGAAATTTATTTTCTTAATCGATCGATTTCGACTTGGAGGATCATTCCTTTAGAGGTCAGTGCGTTGAGCGAGAATTAAATTCCCAGGTTTTTCTGCGATTTCTGGTCATACCATCATATTATTAAAAACTTTGTTTAAACTTTCTCCCACCGTCCATCAGGTCCCAGTTGTTCAAAAGGTGGATAGTGCTATCCACTGGATAAATCACTATCCAGTGGATAACGTAATCGGTTGCCTCTACATTTCTGCATTAGATAGCGTTTTATCCGGTGAATTATATAGCACTATCCTGCTTTTGAACAACAAGGGGCCAGCCGAATGGGTAAGGTAAAATCCTGCTTGGGTGGTGAGCAGGGTGGTTAAACAGTTCATATAAACCTACCTTGATGACACTTCTTAAAGGCTGCAAAAAAGTATATTATTAATAATAATAATAATAGTAATATTAATTAAATCATCATCACTAGCTTCTACACAGTTAAACCCAATCTTACGAATGGAGTTGGACAGTTAGGTACCATGGCCTGCCGTCGACAAACAAACCCGTTGGCTCCCCGGGTCCCCTCGAGAGGTTTTTTTCATGACCGCATTGTTTAAATCGACTGGAAATGTGTTTACAAATTCAAAAATAAAAAATCGACCCGGGGAGCTAACGGGTTTGTTTGTCGACTGCAGGCCGCTGGCTACCCTCGCCGGACTTATCTTAGTTACCCCCACATAATATGCGATCGTTGAACGGGTCCATGGCAGTTTGAAAGAGCCTAGTTAGAAATTCAGAAGCAGATCGAGCAAGAGATAAAAGCATTGCTAGTGAACGATCTGTGGAAGGAATTGCGAATCGAGTGAATGGACATGGAACTGCAACATCTCTGCTTTGAATTTCTGGAGGTACTGAGGAAGGGGGTAATTTTCCAGCGGAACACCAAAATAGCGCTAACTCGCCAAAAACGCTTAAAAACGGCCTGAGACGCGGGCAAACAACAAAGAATACAACAAGGCAATAAGTTAAGTCGATTTTACTTAAAAACATTGCATTTTCTCTCTCTTTTAAGAAAAACCTTGTTTACATCCCATACAAGCCTTTGTAAATAACCGTTTGTAACACAACATCGCTGGCAAGCAAGAGTCACGTCCGCGTTCCTTTAGTGAGCTTGGGCCGCCTGTGGACGGACGTGCTGATCAGTTTGAATAGGCGACCAGCAACGGTGAGTAGCAGGCTTTGTGCAAGGACAGGTTATGTTACAAAGGCGTTAAAGTTCGGTTGAAATCAAAATTTGTGATTTTATAGGCCGTCATCGAAGTAAGGTTTATTAATATTTTTGGTCATGTGTCGAGCGACTCTGGAATTTTATTGCGTCAAATTAAGCCGCCGTCGTATTACTGCACAGGCTGAATTGTCGTTCGCTTTTACTTTTATGGTTGGTTTTGTTTATTCCCCGGCCGGAATGTTCGGTTCAGTTATTTTCTGCTTTACACATCGTTACCGATTATGAAACCATTGCGGGACGAAACTGATCAAGTGTTGTTTAAAACCGAGTGTTAGGGAAAAAGATTTAGAAGAGATATCTTACTTTTTTAACACGTGTGGAGGAATTTTCTTTAAACAAGGTTTCTGTTCTGTCCTTTTATTTCAGATGTGGCTAGTGGCTTTACTCGCACCCTCGGAGCTGGAATATTTACACGCTAAAATGTTTATATTATCTGTGCCATGCTGTGGGAACAATTTGAAACTATTTGCTTGAGTCAGTGATTAGTCTTCGAAAATCGCTTGTATTAAAACGATCGCTCTGTATTTCTCACTTCCTGACCCGTCTTTTGAAATTCAATCCTTCGTTCAGTATGGCGATGTAATTGATATGTAACGCAACGTAATTTAGTATTCTTATTAGCCAGAAGTCCCTCAAAAGTTAACCCTCAGCAAACCGTACTTCTTGTTTGTAACCTTTACCACAATCTAACCCCAAGCCTTGGCTCAAAAATCCATAATCTGGCCTTCAGCTTACCCACATTCACAAAAGAACTTTATAGCTATGCACCCTAACCACCTTAACGTAACATCCTTTTCCTGACCCACTCATGTCCAGGTTTGCACGCAGCAGCAAAAATTGCGATTTTTCGTGTGTTGGCGATTTTTCGCAGTTCTTTGTCATGTTAATAATCACTGAAGTCTAGAGGGAGTTGCGGATTTAACAGAACTTGCGAAAATTGCGAAAAATCGCAAGTTTGACGATTTTCTGCGTTACTTGCGATTTCTCGCAGTTCTTTGTCATGTTAATCATTTCACTTTTCTCCTGTTCATGATCACTTAAAACAAAACCGTTTGCCGATTTTACCAAATTTGCTCTAAGTTCGAAAAGTTTCCTCTTTACTTGCCATTTTGGCATTTCCCTGTCAGCGCAATTAAAGCGTATCTACACCCAAAAGCCAAAGCAGTCAGTCTATAAAAGGTTTGTTATTAAAGGTTCGAGTGATATTCGTGAGATCGATTCCACTGTATTTCAAGCTTCATCAGTTTATGCCTTCTTTAAACTAGGAGTTTTCGAACAAGGGATCAACATCATTGAGGTATTTTTCAACTGGTCAAAGTTATTTATTCACATTACATCTTAAATACAACATCATTCACTTCAATGTAACAATTATTTTCACTAGTACATCTAAAATGTGTGGTCGTTTCGCCCTAA
>JBBMOI010000002.1:3535000-3630000 GCA_038088405.1 Porites divaricata
ACCCTAAAGGATTTAGGCAAGACATTCCACGGATTGAATAAGCTGGCAGACTCAGTTGTGAAAAGGAATGTTGGCGGGCTTCGCGAGCGCACCAATTACTACAAGATCGGCGAGATTATGTCCTATGCTTCAACGAAGCATGGTCCGCGTAAAGACTGCAATTATTCGCCGTCTCAGTCCAAAAATGAGCATAGTACATCCGTGGATGATTTGCTTCGACCTTCCCATGCCTCATGAGGTCTTTTATCTCTTGAACAAGGAGATTCTTGGTCTGACAAGATTTGAGATAGGGGTTGAAGATACACCACTGAGGTTCAGTGACTATAACATTTTCAAACCTGAGAAGATTATCTTATCTCTTCGAACAGTTTGAAGATTGTGGTGAGTTTAGGAGAGGCAAAGCTGTTTGGGAACTCCGAGAACAAGGAAACAATGGTCTACAATGCTAAAGAGCAGACTTTGAGTGCGAAATTTTTTTTTTTTATGGATACTGGAATTCGGACGGGATTAGTCAGGATTAGTCAACAGTGAATAGAGGATGCAAGGTTGAATCATAGAGTAACAAGTATTTCCCTAATACCTCATTGACAAAAACTTGTCAACCTTTGTACTTGGACGATAACAAAAACGACAGAATGCCTACCATGGATCATTGCAAGTATTCCTTATTTTTCGCAATTTTTTTGAGAAATCCCAGAAATTGTACAAATCGCAGTTTTTGCTGGGCACCCTTCTACCTCCTTTACCACTTGAATTTAGTAATTTTAGCAAAAACTGTGCAATTTTTGCTACTGCGTGCAAACTTAGGCATATCAATTTCACCGGTCGTTACAGTCGAGGCGAGCGCCTCGAAAGGGCTCGGACTGTCTGGACACGAAGACTTTGTTTTCATCCCGAAACAAAATATATTTGGATCGTTATTGTCTGGGATAACTTCAAACAGCGTGAAGCAATGAAGGATCTGCAAATCGAGCTCAAGCAGTTTACGACCTGTTTAAAAGGAGAGAGGGTTACCCTTGTGCTAGGGTTACCCAAGCAAGCAGGTTAATGTTAGCTCTGGTTTACATGCAAATTTCACAGGCAGGGTTACCCTATCACCCGGGTCAACTTTACTTTTTGCTGGGCACCCTTCTACCACCTTCACCACTTGAATTTAGTAATTTTAGCAAAGCCTGCGCAATTTTTGCTACTACATGCAAACTTGAGCATATCTCTCCTGACCAGGCTAAAGTTTAACTCAGTGGAAAAAGTCATGTGTTATAATTATTGAAATCAGTCGACACTGCACGTCTAACCCTAACTCTATCCCTAACCCTAACCTATCCCTAACCTGTCCCTAACCCTAGCTCTGTCGATAACCCTAACCTATCCCTAACCCTAACTCTATCCCTAACCGTAACCTATATAACTTTATCCCTTAAACTCTTCCTTCCCCTCCCCCTCCCCTGCTCTTACATTTATTAGTGTTTAAATATGAAAGGCGGCACTTTCAAGCAGTTGAAAAATCCTGTTGTGACCCAAATCAGAAGACCCCAACGACACGTTCTCCGGAATCGACTTGTTATTGGGTAAAACGTCCTCTTAAATATGACTGCCGTGACTGCTGCACTATAGCTCAGATTACTGCACAGCAGCTGATAGACTAGCATCTTATATAATTACTTTTAAGATCGATATTACTCAAACAGACCGTACTATTCACCTTGCTGTCGGCCGCTCGGGTTTCTTCCTGTGAATTGAAAAGTAAACAAATAATTAATAATAAAAGCGATAGTCTATGCATAAGGAAAGAACTCGAGGGAGGGCATGTGGCTATGGTTTCAGTGGAACCCCTCCTCACGACCACAGCCTACTACCACCTCGTTATTGTGACCATATTTTGTCGACGCGAACGTAAAAAAAGAACACCAGGTAATCAATGAACTTGAACAACAGATTTGGACAACACAGACTTAAGTCTGAGACCTCAAATGTTAAACTAAGAGCGTTTTACAGAAGACGGACTTTTATTTTCAAAACATAGTACCTCAAATAATGACAGCCAATCAGCTTTGGGGTTGTGAATCAATCAATCTTAAGTATATTGAACCTCTCATACACTGTATCACTTCATGATGTCATCTGCTAGCACTTGCCTAATACGTACATGTACCTGGTACTAAAAACGGAACAGAGCCCCGATATACTATAGTACTCCCACACTCCTAACTGCTCGTGCGAAATTATTCCCAAGAATTCTCGGCAACAGGGTAAATCTCAAGAAGTCCCAGGATTTCTTGAGAATTCTTGAGAAAGCTTGCGACTTGATGAAATTCTCGGAAATTCCGGACAATTTTCAGTAGTCTCGTCTATCAGAATTTCACAACTTGAATTCTCGAGAATAATACGAGTTTCAATTGAACAAGGTAATTCAAAATAGAGTTTTTGAGAATTCTCAGGAATTTTCGGGAATTGTAGTCTCGCTGACTGCGCCGTATTGCAGTGTTGACTAAGATACTCATGCAGCGCGCCTCAGGCTCATTCGGTCATCACATCGAGCTCTCTAAATTTATACCGTCAAGCACGTTTAAAATATTAAGTTGCAGCTTATAAGCAATTTCAAACCTTCTGAACGAATATCAAGTTCGAAACATTCGTATTGAAATGATATATTAGGGAACTTAAGAATAAGAACCACGACGAAGTTCACGACGACGACGTCTGTTGACTGGAAAAAGACTGGAACGAGAACGTCAGTTTCGGCGGGAAAAAGGAAACTTAAGATGCAGTCGGTCGTTAGGTCGACGACGACGACGCTGAATGTAAAAACAAATGCAAAACTGTAATGTCCGTTTGCAACAGACTTTTCCGCAATGGCGTCTTTTAAAACAATGCAAGATTTTATTTTTTAAGCCGTACGTCTAATTTCATTGACGATGAAGAATTTTTTGTGTTGTCTGACCTTTTCGAGTGGAAAAACCTGCTTTCCGCACAAAGACTTATTCAACTTTCAACTGAATGAGATGACCGAGTCCGAGTATCTGTCAGAGTTTAGATTTGGAAAAAGAGACATACTGATGTGATAGCTTTTTCCATATTGTTGGTTTTCACATGACGTCACTAAAATTCAAACTAAAAAACTATCGACCCTACCGAGATTTTACCTTCACGATGCAGTAGAGCAGCTGAAAACTAATTTTCATACAAATTTTCACTTCAAAAGGGTTCTTGGTTTTGTGATAGAGGACGCTTGAATTTTTAAGTTTTTGCGTGACGCGGCATTTACATGACGGCCAAGAGAGCTGTCATGTGGGTTAAAAAAATGACTTATTTCAGGAAATTTTGCTATTTAAACAGTTCATGTATTAGAAAAAGTATAACTTTAATGTTTATGAGTTTCTCGAGGAATAAATTCACGCTTTTGTAGCAAAACTCGGTAACAGATGTTTCTGTTGGTTTCCTTCCGCCATGTTGGAGCTCATCCAGGTAAGCACCAGCATAGCGTCTCCATACAAATCTCTATAAATTTGGGTAAAACATTTCTTCGGATATCTCGTATACGAAATATTCCTCTAACCTGAATTTTGGCGAGGGTCTTTGTATATGTACCTCCTTTCATTTCCCAGATTCTGGACTTTATCTATTGGATAGTTTGGATTTTTATTTTGATCTATTTTGAATGGCGTGACACTGAAAACCAGCAATAAAGTTTATTTCCTCTATATTAAACGCATTTGATTTGTCTTACCTAAACGTACAAATAAATTTATCACTTACGAGTTCGCTCGCTCGGCCTCCACAGCTGTTGTCATTCTTCGAAGTAAAAAGAATTCATTAGTCTAATTTTCAATCAACATCGCTTGTTAGGAGAAAAAAAGAACGATACCTGGATTTACGAGAATAAAGAAATGCAAAGGATTTCAAAAATCGCTTAAAACAGTGGATTTATACCTGCCGAAGCTTGTGGATTGCAGGACGACGTGATTCTACTTTGTTTGGCGTCGTCGACGACACCACGACGACGAAATTTACTAGTCGCGCTTGCGCAGTACACTGTAACTCACTTCCGGTCGTCGTCGACAAAGCCGTCGTCGTGGTTCTTAAGTTCCCTATTATCAAGTTTAGAACACAAAATCCGCCGTTAACTGTGACTGCCGTAATCATGTCGGTCAGCTGATCGAGATGTAAAATAATCCTGACTTACAGGAAACAATAAACAGTGTTTGCAAGCAAAGATTTTACTTCTTTTTTGTTGCATGCAAATCAGCGCTCAAACAATTCTACCACTTTGCTATCTTCCCTTACTGTGACATGTGCTTAAAAAATGTATTTGCCGTATTGCTGGTTTTCAGTGTCACGCCATTCAAAATAGATCAAAATAAAAATCAAAACCATTCAATAGATTAAATCCAGAATCTGGGAAATGAAACGAGGTACATATGCAAAGACCCTCGCCAAGATTCAGGACAGAGGAATATTTCGTATACGAGATATCCGAAGAAATGTTTTACACAAATTTATAGAGATTTGTATGGAGACGCCATGCTGGTGCTTACCTGGATGAGCTCCAACATGGCAGCCGGAAACCAACAGAAACATCTGTTACCGAGTTTTCCTAAAAAAGCGTGCATTTATTCTTCGAGAAACTCATAAAAATTAAAATAATACTTTTTTCAGTACATGAACTGTTTAGATGGCAAAATTTCCTGAAATAAGTCATTTTCGTAACCTACATGACAGCTCCCTTGGCCGTCATGTACATGCCGCGTCACGCAAAAGCTTAGAAATTAAAGCGTACTCTATCACAAAACCAAGAACCCTTTTGAATCGAAAATTTGTTTGCCAATTAGTTTTCAGCTGCTCTAATGCATCGCGAAAGTAAAATCTCGGTAGGATGGTTAGGTATTTAGTTTGAATTTTAGTGACGCCATGTGAAAACCAACAATTTGTACACCACAGTTCTAACACGCGTGACCATATTGCGACAGAGCGCTGCGGTCACGTGCGTAAGGCCAGACTATTGTGTAGTTAAAAATTTGACCGGTCGTTGCAGTTGCGGCGAGCGCCACGAAGGGGTTCGGACTGTCTGGACACGAAGACTTTGTTTTCATCCCGAAACAAAATATATTTGGATCGTTATTGTCTGGGATAACCTCAAACAGCGTGAAGCAAGAAGGATCTGCAAATCGAGCTCAAGCAGTTTACGACCTGTTTAAAAGGAGCACCCTTGTGCTAGGGTTACCCAAGCAAGCAGGTGAATGTTAGCTCTGGTTTACATGCAAATTTCACAGGCAGAGTTACCCTATCACCCGGGTCAACTTTATTTTTTGCTGGGCCCCCTTCTACCTCCTTTACCACTTGAATTTAGTAATTTTAGCAAAAACTGCGCAATTTTTGCTACTGCGTGCAAACTAGGGCATATCTCTCCTGACCAGGCTAAAGTTTAACTCAGTGGATCAAGTCATGTGTTATAATTATTGAAATCAGTTGACACTGCACGTCTAACCCTAACTCTATCCCTAACCCTAACCTAACCCTAACCTGTCCCTAACCCTAGCTCTGTCCCTAACCCTAACCTATCCCTAACCCTAACTCTATCCCTAACCCTAACCTATATAACTTTATTCCTTAAATTCTTCCTTCCGCTCCCCCCCCCCCCCCCCCTGCTCTTACATTTATTAGTGTTTTTTTTTTTTTTTTTCAAAGTTAGCCTCAAAAGTCACTTATAAAATTTGTGTTTCTAGGAAATTAGGCTGTTTCGCTTCTCAAATTTGGTTCTTATTTTGTTGAGGGAAAAGAAAAGATCTGTTTGGAAGAATATTGGTAGTATTTAATGTATTGTACAAAACATGCATGTTGTTATGTCTAAATGACTGCAATTAAAGCCAATAAAACTCTTAAGTTTGCTATTACATTGGTTTGACTTCAAGAACTCTGTGGAATTTGTTTCAGCATTTCAACTTCATCTGGTTCTTTCAAAATCTAAGCCTAAAGAGTTTTGGTTCATCTGTGGGTCTTCGCTGTATTACGAACCTGACATGGTAACAAGTGCCACATGCATGGTTTACATGGTTTGGATTATGTTTAGAGACTTCGTGAAAACTAACTAAAAAAGAGTGTAGCCCATGAGATGGTTGCATTCTCATTCCACTGTAATAACAACGTCTTGTAATACATGAGGCAGGGATTGAGACTACTCCTAAATAATATTATAACAATCAGGGGGCGGAGTTATCTTGACTGCAACAAAAAGAATTATCAGTTATCAGTTATTTTCCTCAACGGTGTTTGGTTCAGAATAATCATTGAATAATGCCCTTTATATGCTGTTTTGATTAATAAAATAATAAAAAAATGTAAAGATAAGAATTTCCTTGTTTTAGTTGAAGCTGTTTGACTATGAAAGGTGGCACTCTTAAGCAGTTGAAAAATCCTGTTGTGACACAAATCAGAAGTACCCAACGACACGTTCTCCGGAATCGACTTGTTATTGGGTAAAACGTCCTCTTAAATATGACTGCCGTGACTGCTGCACTATAGCTCAGATTACTGCACAGCAGCTGATAGACTAGCATCTTATATAATTATTTTTAAGATCGATATTACTCAAACAGACCGTACTATTTACCTTGCTGTCGGCCGCTCGGGTTTCTTCCTGTGAATTGAAAAGTAAACAAATAATTAATAATAAAAGCGATAGTCTATGCATAAGGAAAGAACTCGAGGGTGGGTATGTGGCTATGGTTTCAGTGGAACCCCTCCTCACGACCACAGCCTACGACCACCTCGTTATTGTGACCATATTTTGTCGACGCGAACGTAAAAAAAGAACACCAGGTAATCAATGAACTTGAACAACAGATTTGGACAACACAGACTTAAGTCTGAGACCTCAAATGTTAAACTAAGAGCGTTTTACAGAAGACGGACTTTTATTTTCAAAACATAGTACCTCAAATAATGACAGCCAATCAGCTTTGGGGTTGTGAATCAATCAATCTTAAGTATATTGAACCTCTCATACACTGTATCACTTCATGATGTCATCTGCTAGCACTTGCCTAATACGTACATGTACCTGGTACTAAAAACGGAACAGAGCCCCGATATACTATAGTACTCCCACACTCCTAACTGCTCGTGCGAAATTATTCCCAAGAATTCTCGGCAACAGGGTAAATCTCAAGAAGTCCCAGGATTTCTTGAGAATTCTTGAGAAAGCTTGCGACTTGATGAAATTCTCGGAAATTCCGGACAATTTTCAGTAGTCTCGTCTATCAGAATTTCACAACTTGAATTCTCGAGAATAATACGAGTTTCAATTGAACAAGGTAATTCAAAATAGAGTTTTTGAGAATTCTCAGGAATTTTCGGGAATTGTAGTCTCGCTGACTGCGCCGTATTGCAGTGTTGACTAAGATACTCATGCAGCGCGCCTCAGGCTCATTCGGTCATCACATCGAGCTCTCTAAATTTATACCGTCAAGCACGTTTAAAATATTAAGTTGCAGCTTATAAGCAATTTCAAACCTTCTGAACGAATATCAAGTTCGAAACATTTGTATTGAAATGATATATTAGGGAACTTAAGAATAAGAACCACGACGAAGTTCACGACGACGACGTCTGTTGACTGGAAAAAGACTGGAACGAGAACGTCAGTTTCGGCGGGAAAAAGGAAACTTAAGATGCAGTCGGTCGTTAGGTCGACGACGACGACGCTGAATGTAAACACAAATGTAAAACTGTAATGTCCGTTCGCAACAGACTTTTCCGCAATGGCGTCTTTTAAAACAATGCAAGATTTTATTTTTTAAGCCGTACGTCTAATTTCATTGACGATGAAGAATTTTTTGTGTTGTCTGACCTTTTCGAGTGGAAAAACCTGCTTTCCGCACAAAGATTTATTCAACTTTCAACTGAATGAGATGACCGAGTCCGAGTATCTGTCAGAGTTTAGATTTGGAAAAAGAGACATACTGATGTGATAGCTTTTTCCATATAAAGTTTATTTCCTCTATATTAAACGCATTTGATCTGCCTTACCTAAACGTACAAATAAATTTATCACTTACGAGTTCGCTCGCTCGGCCTCCACAGCTGTTGTCATTCTTCGAAGTAAAAAGAATTCATTAGTCCAATTTTCAATCAACATCGCTTGTTAGGAGAAAAAAAGAACGATACCTGGATTTACGAGAATAAAGAAATGCAAAGGATTTCAAAAATCGCTTAAAACAGTGGATTTATACCTGCCGAAGCTTGTGGATTGCAGGACGACGTGATTCTACTTTGTTTGGCGTCGTCGACGACACCACGACGACGAAATTTACTAGTCGCGCTTGCGCAGTACACTGTAACTCACTTCCGGTCGTCGTCGACAAAGCCGTCGTCGTGGTTCTTAAGTTCCCTATTATCAAGTTTAGAACATAAAATCCGCCGTTAACTGTGACCGCCGTGATCATGTCGGTCAGCTGATCGAGATGTAAAATAATCCTGACTTACAGGAAACAATAAATAGTGTTTGCAAGCAAAGATTTTACTTCTTTTTTGTTGCATGCAAATCAGCGCTCAAACAATTCTACCACTTTGCTATCTTCCCTTTACTGTGACATGTGCTTAAAAAATGTATTTGCCGTATTGCTGGTTTTCAGTGTCACGCCATTCAAAATAGATCAAAATAAAAATCAAAACCATTCAATAGATAAAATCCAGAATCTGGGAAATGAAACGAGGTACATATGCAAAGACCCTCGCCAAGATTCAGGACAGAGGAATATTTCGTATACGAGATATCCGAAGAAATGTTTTACACAAATTTATAGAGATTTGTATGGAGACGCCATGCTGGTGCTTACCTGGATGAGCTCCAACATGGCAGCCGGAAACCAACAGAAACATCTGTTACCGAGTTTTCCTAAAAAAGCGTGCATTTATTCTTCGAGGAACTCATAAACATTAAAATAATACTTTTTTCAGTACATGAACTGTTTAGATGGCAAAATTTCCTGAAATAAGTCATTTTTTTAACCTACATGACAGCTCCCTTGGCCGTCATGTACATGCCGCGTCACGCAAAAGCTTAGAAATTAAAGCGTACTCTATCACAAAACCAAGAACCCTTTTGAATCGAAAATTTGTTTGCGAATTAGTTTTCAGCTGCTCTAATGCATCGCGAAAGTAACATCTCGGTAGGATGGTTAGTTATTTAGTTTGAATTTTAGTGACGCCATATGAAAACCAACAATTGGTACACCACAGTTCTAACACGCGTGACCATATTGCGGCAGAGCGCTGCGGTCACGTGCGTAAGGCCAGACTATTGTGTAGTTAAAAATTTGACCGGTCGTTGCAATTGCGGCGAGCGCCGCCAAAGTGTTCGGACTGTTTGGACACGAAGACTTTGTTTTCATCCCGAAACAAAATATATTTGGATCGTTATTGTCTGGGATAATTTCAAACAGCGTGAAGCAAGAAGGATCTGCAAATCGAGCTCAAGCAGTTTACGACCTCTTTAAAAGGATAGAGGGTTACCCTTGTGCTAGGGTTACTCAAGCAAGCAGGTGAATGTTAGCTCTGGTTTACATGCAAATTTCACAGGTAGGGTTACCCTATCACCCGGGTCAACTTTACCAGCTTTACTAACGTGTTTCGTAATGCGTGACATTCTTTGTAACGTCCAAGATTTGAAATAAAACTTGAAGTTCTCTATGGAAAATACGTTAAATTCACGAAAAATACGTGAAAATGTTATCATCGTATGCCTAAAATACCTTATGTTGTTCAGATGTTCATTCATAATTTAACTCAGAAATGGATAATTCCGGTCAAATTGTCAAGATTACTGGACGCGCATGACGGAGGAAAAAATGTTCCGGGTAGCCGAGTTATCCCTAGCAGAGCGTTTACAATAAGGCAGGTAGGGTACCCTCTTGCTAGGGTAACCCTGGAACCAGGGTTACCGTCCCGCCTTGTAAACAGGACCTAATATAGCGACAGCAGCGACTAACAAATTTGAGGTTTGCGTCCAATCAATTGTAAGTAGGGCACTAAACATTGCCCCTTTTTGTATAATTTGTAACGGCTGAAATGTTTAAGCATTCACTCGAAATTTGGGTTAATACGTTATTTCAAAGACTCATAATGGTGAGTGAGTGTTGAGAGTGTTGTCACGTTTTCTTACGCGTCACGTTATATTTTATTTTGCCCTGTATCGTATTTAAATGGACGTTTAAAAATAGCGAAAGTTCAGTTCAAGCCATGCACCCTTCACAGCTATATTACTGGAATAAGACTATGTTAGTTCTTGTGATAATTGGTGTAGCTACGGTTGAATTAATTTCTAACAATTCTTAGGAATTCCTGATTTTGTGTAAGGATTTACAAAAGTGAATAGCAGGAGAAAGAATAAACACGTGCGTGCGCTCATGATACTTTCTACTCTGGAGCTTTATTTTCATTCTTGCATCATCTTACATCACGTGACCAACACTAGCCAAAATACAACAAGCCCTCCTTCCTATTACAGTTCTTCTTTGTTTAACAACAAACGCAACTTACAAAAAATAAAACACAACTACAAATCTAATCTGTTCGGAGGCTTCATAATCCGTCCCGATCGAGTAACCAGTTGACCAGAGTCATCAGGTAAATTTCAACTGGTGACCACTAGGTGTGGACATTGAAAACCAGAATTCGTATCCCTTTCAAGGTCACTATCATCACTTACAATACGTGTAGAAATCACACTAGACTTGCGCGAAAAATCATTATCTACCTCAGACTAAATCTGTGACCTTGCTGGAGGAATGACAGGTGTTGAAATTCTAAGGGTGGATCATACCCAAGCTTTTCTGGTGAAACTATTTCCTTACGGGCACTCATGCCTCTGGCATCATCAGGTATCAAGTGATTGGCATTAACAAAGCCAAGATCATTTCCTGAACAAACTAGGTAGGACCCTTCACAGCCACAATTGTGCCCGGTGTCCATTTCTCTTTCCCTCCCCTGGTGTTTCTTACCCTAAATGGCCAGTGCAAATTCGAAAGTCCGCCCCTTGGGGTGAATTCCATCCCTGTATAACTTTGATACAACTTGCTTCTTTTCTACATGCCTTTGTAAACTGGGTTTCACCAAGGAAAGGTGTGTTCTGGGTTCTCTCTTCAAAAATGTGAAGCAGGAGTCTTGTCCGTGGTGGTATGTGGAGTGCTTCTGTAGCGGAACAGAACATCAGCCACTTTGTGCTGAGCTGACCCCTTGTCAGTGCAAGGATACTGCTTGCTTGTCTTCTATGTCAAGGTCAATTCCAGGCCACCGCACAAATGACCGGGCAAGTGCCTCCATACAACACATGCCTGCATGGCAATCGCGTAACTCTCCCAATAAGCGCTTTTGGAATTTGAATAGTATGATGACACGTCTGCCCCATAAGAGGCATCCGTTGTCCAAAGAAATCTCATCTCTACGATTCCAATAAGGTTTCAGCTGTGGACTCGAGCAGCTACCCAGCCAACCAGAGTATGTATACTCATACACCTTTACATTACGCTATCCATATCTCTGTTGCAGTAATGGGTAATTCGTCTGTCATAGTGTCACATTGCCTAGTCCCTGTACGGCATTTTCCCAGTCCCTCTCGGTCAATTCATTTCGGTGACGTATCCGAGGCGAACGGTCGGGAAACGCCTAGACAAAAACAGAATGCGCATGCGTGCGTTGCTTTTTGAATTTCAAAGATGTACGTTAATGTTGTAAGCAACAGGATAATTTTTTTTAACAACCCTTGTGGACATTTGCGGGATCGAATTTTGCCGACCGGCTTTGAAAAGTCATCAGAATGCTATTCATAGTCCTTTGAGGGTTGATACTGCTCCTTCAGTCTCATCATTCCAACTGAGCTATCGGAGTTTGCCGCTCGCGCGAATACAACATTCACCCTCTTTGTTCTATTAGACTTCAAATCTTGAATCACTGTCTTGAATAATCAGAAAAACCATACTTTCAAATAAAATACATAAGCTGCGTAGCAAAAAGTGCCCAGAGACTGAATCTAAAAGTAAAATCCTATAACTTAGAGAATTTGAAATTCACCGACATTCGTGTAATACTAATAATGTGAGAAGCATAAAATTCAACTTGCATGCGTTGTCTCAGGATCGTGTTTTGAGCTATGTTAATCAATGAAAGAACACACAAGAACAGACACAGAAATTATTTCTCGAAAAATTTTTATTCAAAGGCCCATAAATTAATCCTTAAAAGCAATTCGCCTAACACAAATTTGGCTGGATCCGTTCACGCAAGTGAAATCGGGTGAGCACATGGCAAAAAATATACGGCAGGACTTTTCCGGGGGTGACGGGTGGCGGGTAGCGGGTAGCGGGTGACGGGTGAAATCGACTTTTACAAATTGTCAGGCAAACAAAAATAAAAAAATAAAAACAAAAAGTGGAAATCTTGAAAAAAAAACAAAGTCCAGACGACACAGAAGGCAATCTCTTGCAGTCTGTTATAAACACGGCTGAATTGCGTGGTTATTATTAGACATAAGTTTCGTCTTGATATACAAATATGTGTGGCAAACTTGTCAACAATCATTAAAACTGAATAATAAGCATCGAACATTTTTTCTGAATTGTGTAGTTCCAGAAAATATCCATTACCCCCTCCCCACTGAGGGCAGAAATTCAAAGGGGAGGGGGATCCAAAAGGCGCTAGAGAAGCCAGCTGATCGGTCATTCGATTTTTTCACTAGTGAAAAATGACGTATGGATGCTCTGATTGGTTATATCATTATTTTCACTAGTGAACAAAACCGTGTCGCTCGCTCGCCGCTCCTCTTGACTGACAAATAGCACATTTCTAAGAGATTAGGCGCATTTTTCTTCAGAAGGATGGCTTCAAATCAGACTAACCGTTTTCAGAGCCTAGATTCATCAGTAGAAGATTTCATAGAGGGACAGGAAAATGAAAACACTAAGAAAAACACCAAACACGATTTTACTCTGTTCCACGAATTGGCGAGACGAGACAAATGGACGAATTGACTCCTCAAGAGCTGAACAACTTTCTCAGCGAGTTCCTTATAACGGTTCGCAAAAGAGACAACGAGGAATACGAGCCTAATTCCTTAAGGGCATTCTTCGCTAGCTTTGAACGCTATTTGAAGAAAAAAAACTGTGGACTTTGCCTTATGAAAGACGTCCAGTTCGAGCAAACTCGGAAAGCGCTTCAGTCAAAGCAAAGGGATCTAAATTGTCAATTCAAGCATGCGGGTTCTGATAAGCAACAAAAAATGACGTCTCGGGTTTTCACTTCTGCATTTCGACATATTTAATTTTCAGGATGTCTTATTGACCTTATTTTATTCTAACTAGTTCTGCCTTTTAACGGCAGTTTTGCTTGATAATTTAGATGTAAAGTATTTTACATGAAGCCATTTCAGTGCAACTCTCGAATTGTGAGGCGGCTTGACTGCGCGTTGTTTTCGTTTGAAAGAAAATAAAGATATGTTAATCTTTGAGTTCTGTTCGCTTATGAATCTCGATATGTATATAATAATAAGCTATTTCACGGTTAGTTCGCTTGTACGATTTATATTCACTCGTTGTGTAAAACAAACGAACGAGCGCAGCAACTTGTGAATAAAAATCGTACGCGCTCACCAACCGTAAAATAACCTATAAGTATTCAACGTGAGACTAAATGATGTGAAATGTAAACCGAAAAAGTTAAAACTTTACCAAACGGAACAAATTATTTACCCTAGTTAACTAGAATACATTGAAAACACACCTCGTAAAAAGACATGTCGACAGTGGCGAAACCAAGTCACACTGAGTTCCACTAAGCACTTTGCTCATTTTGTAATACACTTATTGTGCAACAGAAAATTTACCGTCACATAGCAATTCTTCATACCCAGACATCACACAGACACCGTCAGCATTTCTTTTCACACCAGACACCTTATCTCGTGTCCATTCACAAACCCTAATGGCTCCTTTTACACTAGTCACTTAGCAAAAAAATTATCAGTAAAGATTCGAAAAGACTGGAAAACATTCTAGCGTATTTTTTTTCTATTTTTTTTATGATCACTCCCTTCTCCTCAACCCTACCCGTCATAAAAAACCCTTCTTTACGCGACACCCCCTGCTACTAACACCTTACTCCGTATCCCTCCCATAATCATAAAAGACCTGCCACTTTGTCTCACATACAGTAAATGTAGTCTCTTTCTCGCAGTTATTTATCTTTCACACCCGTTATTGCAGAAGCTTACACCTAACTAAGAAGTCGGACCAACCACACGTCCGCTTACTTAACAAGGCATGGAGCAGAAAAGTGTAGAAATGCTTGTACCAAAAATTCGCTTCGAGTTCATTTCCTTTGACACACCGCGTGTAGCCTGGCGAAACGTCCCTTGCGGTGCGGAGCGCGGAGAGGTGACTGTTTTCACAGGCATGATTTCTGGGGTTTTTTTCCATATTTAAGAAAATAAAAATAGTCCGCGTAAGTAGCTAAGACAAAACAAGACAATACTTTTATTTGGTGTCTAGTAGCTATTACAGACATTTTATTTCAGTAAGTGCAGTAATGTGTTTGACTTCCACATTATTGCAGACGATACAAATCTGTTTTACTCTAATTCTAATTTAGCTGAACTTGAGTCAGTTGTTATTTGTAATCTGAAAATGGTATCTGACTGGCTTATGGCTAATAAGCTTTCCTTAAATATTGATAAGACAAATTTCATTATTTTTCACCCCCCTCAAAAGGCTAAGGGTCACATAGTCAAATTAATAATTTCTAACAGGGAGATTAACCAGGAGAAATGCATAAAGTATTTGGGTGACTGTCCTGATTGATTCACATCTCAGTTGGAGGTATCACATCTTACATATTTCTAAAAAGATTAAGCGATGTATTGGGATACTTTCTAAAATCAGGCACTTTGTGACCAATCAGGTCCTTATACAGTTGTATTACTCACTGAATTATCCCTTCTTGACTTATAGTTTAATAACATGGGGGAATACATATCAAACAACTCTTTCACCTATTATCATCTTACAAAAAAAGGCAGTTAGAATAATGACATTCTCAGAATATAATTCCCACTCTACTCCACTCTTTCAGAACTTAAAAATACTTAAAGTAAGTGACTTAATATATTTGTATACTGCTTTATTTATGTACGACTATTATTCTAACAGACTGCCTTTAATTTTTGATAATTTCTTTAAGAGTATCAACAAAGTGCATCAACATCAAACCAGACTGGCGAGTAAGATTTCATACTATCTGCCAAAAGCAAGGACTAATTACGGCAAATTTGACATTCGTTTTTTCGGTGCTAAAGTTTGGAATTCCATTGATGACTCACTTAAATCTAAGAGTCGTGCTTGCTTCAAAAATCTCTTAAAAGAATTGATTATCTCCAACTACCAACTGGTACATTGATGTACTTTATTTTCATCTTTCTGCGTGCACATCCACTTTTTTTTTTGGTTTGTTCTGTGTGTGTGTGTGTGTGTGTATGAATGGAAATCGTGTCCCGTTTTTTTTTTTTTTTTACTCTGTAACTTTATTGCGATATTTTTCCGCTCGGCCCAGCCACTTAGCTCGATTAGCCTTAGCTATTTCTAAGTGGCTGTGCTCATTTTTTTATTGTTAATATTTTCTCCTTGCGTGTATTTATCTATTGTAAACTTTTCTGGGCACGAAATAAAGATTGTTGTTATATATATTTTTCAAACATATATACTTTTCAAACCCGTCACCCGCCACCCGCCACCCGTCACCCGCCACCAGTCACCCGCTACCCGCCACCCGTCACCCGCCACCCGCCGAAAAGTCCTGCCGAAAAATATACAACACAAATCTCAAATCAGAGCGCTCAAGCCGATCTGGAAATGTATAAAACGTCTAAGATAAAATACCGGTATTCCCAAATACGTCACTTTCTTGACTACAGAGTACAAAATTTACCTGAAAATTCTTCAAAAACTTCGCTACTTGGTGTCGTTTCAAAACAGGCCGAGCGCACCGATCGGCCGTGATGAAAATTTCGTGTATTTTGAATTCCACGAAGGACAATTTTATAAAGAAAAGCCTTCCTTTGTCAACTTGAAGAAAACTAAGCATTCTTTTGAAGTTTCCTTTCCCATCTGTGTGTTTTAGCGGTGTATTTTTAACCTTGAAATGCGAAACTCTTGTCTTGTTTACCATCGCCATTGACCTGTCTCACTTTTGTCTCACTTTTTAGGATTTTTGTCTAGGCCTCACATTTTCGATCGGACCACGTGACCCAAAACGCTTTGGCCGCGCGGAATAATGAGGCCTAGGGACTAGGCAAAGTGTCACACACAGAGTGTTCATCTGGATCCAAGTCATCTTCAGTCTGAGATTGTACTGGAAATCGACTGAAGCATGGTCAGTAGAGTTCCTGTATACAATGTCAAAATCATAACCAGACATGAGTACCGCCCATCGCTGTAAACCAGCTGCAGCAAGAGAGGAATACTAGTTTTTGGACCAAAACCCAAAACCACTCAGTCTACTGAGAAGTTAATACAAGGGGTACATTTTAGAAGAAACTTTCAGTAGTAATTCAACATTCCCAAAAATTATCTCAGCTGGGAGATATCTTCAGGTCTTGTAGCCAGCCGGATAGGCCATTTCCGAGTTCCCGCGGGTCTCTGTATCAGAACCAGGTTAAGTGCTCAGCCTTTGATATGGAAATAATTTTTCATTCTCATGCAAATAAAACTCATTTTCACAAAAAAAAGGTTGGCCTCATTTTGAAAGTGAGGGTTTTTGGAACTCGGAAGTGGCCTGTTGTATCCAGTTTGTTTTTAACAGGACTGATTCCTTGTTTACTCAAAATGTGTCCCATATACGTTAAGCGGGATTGGAAGAACTAACATTTGAGCCATTTAACCTCACATTATGTTTTGCCTGTTTAATAACTCCCACGTGAGTAGTGACTCTACCTGATGTTGCCACCAGAATATCGTCCACTCTCACCATCACACCTTTAAAACCCAAAAGGATTGAATCCATGACTCTCTGGAACTGAGAAGTTGCAATTTTTACACCAAAACACAATCTCTTGGTTTTGAATAAACCTTTTCGAGTGTTGATGGTAAGCAACTCAGATGATTCTTCATCTAAAGCACTGGCCAAATCAATCAGTGAAAAGGTACCAGGGCCAGATCCATCTTGAGAAATCATAGCACACATGTCTTGCACATTTTGAAATTTGTACACGCCATCCTCAGTGCGCTCATTGATGGCCTTATAATCCCCACACACTCTTACTGACTCATTAGATTTAAGGACCGACTTGCCCAGTTACTGCAGGATACCGGGATACAATATATGTGACTGTACGAGTCGATTATATTGTTTTTCAGCTTCTTCTGCAAGTGAGTACGGAACAGGCCTATCCTTCATGAATACCGGTTTGGCACCCTTTTTAAGTTTCAAGGAGTCAATGAAACCTTTGATGCCAGAGCCTTAACTGCTAAATAAAATGTTGTTTTTCCAACAAATCGTTAATCTCAGCAGGAAATTAGGTGCCAGATTTTGGAATTTTTCTTAACCTCTTCATTTACCCTAAAAGTGTTTCAGTCTATTTTTTTTCTACTTAACCAGTCTCGCCCAAAGAGTGCAGGGAGATTCCCTTCAGCAACAATTGAATCAAGAATTTGTTTTTGATCATCACATTTCACTGGTACAGAAATTTTTCCCGCCACCGGATTCTTCTCACCTGAATAACTACGTAAAATCACTCCTGCATCCCGAAGGGGATAACTTGATAATTTTGAATCATACTCATGTTTTGGTAATGTAGAACGAGATGCACCCGTGTGTACTTCCATCTTACAGTTAACCTGTGCCTTACCTAACTGAACGTTCACTACATACGGTTTGATGCTATTTAAAGATTCAGTTGAAAAATGTTCAGTTCCAGTCTTGTACAATCCAAAAGCACCGGCATCTTCAGCATCCACAGGGGTGTCGCTCACATGATTATCGCCCTCCACAAGTTCATCATCTGAATTACTTTCGCAACTGTTCAGCTTAGCACCTTTTTTCCATTCGATCTTCCTGTTTGCTGCATTTGCAACAAACGAACTTTACACACCGGACGAATATGACCTTTTCGCTGGCTTGATGACACGTAGCATTTCTGAATTTGCATGATTCTGATCGATGCTGCATACTTCCATATGATTTGCACTTTTCTGTATTCGCACCATTCTGCGCAGTGGCATGTTCATAAGAATTGTTCCTTTTCTTAAATAAAGAAACATCCTGAACCTTGTTTGCCTCACCACCAGCCGACTCTCCCATGTGCTCTTTGTTCGCCTTGCCCGCTAATTCATCCGCAATATACTTGTCATGTGCAACCGCATAAGTCAAATCTCTTATCGACAAGAGATGACGCTGATGAGTTCTTGAAATTTTCGGATCTAATCCAGAAACTAGTGTGTTTCTTAGGGCTTGAGATAGAAATGCACCAAAATCGCACGTCGAAGCCAATTTCTACTCTGGGACCTTAAGTCGCCGTAACTTTAGGCGATTTAAGGGGACTTTAGGAAAATTTGCTCAAATTTTTATGCGACTTTAGGCGAGTTAAGGTGACCTAGTAGGAGAAGTAAATGCCAGTGTATACAAAATTGACATCTACTGATAACATCACCTGTCTATGGAGACAGTCGGTCTTGGAGACATCTATTAAACACCCAAAATTCCAACAATCTCAACACATTTAATACTAAAATAGTGATTGTACCTTATATTTTGAACATTAAATATCAAGGTAGCGTTCGTCGCAGATGTTATCTAACACTGGTTAGTAAGGTCTGCAAAGGTGTTGGTTTAGCATTACTATAGCAGAGACAAAATCTGAACTTGAAGCAATCAAAAGGGTAAAGTTTCTCTTAGCCTTTAAATGGGTTATTGCTAAACAGAGTAACGCAGCAACGAGTAACGAGTAACGAGTAACGAGGTTAAAAAAATAAATGAATAAATTCTAATGAGAGAAAAAGCACAAAAATGGTTGTAATATCCTAAGAATGACCTTTACCAGTCTCGAAAAATATTTGTATTCCAATTAAAACAATGACGTCAACCAAGAGACTATGGTACCTCATAGTCTCTTGCGTCAACCCAACCCCCACCCCCCCCCCCCCCCCCCTGCCCCACCTCTGTCCTGCAAAGTCAAAGTTATTCTCGCGCCGAAAAAGTCACCTGGCTACGGCTGTTATTTTGGGCCGACCTGCACCTATTCCAAACAAGGTTTGTGATTGGCTGGGAAAACAATAAGGATGGTGACATAATAATGCCCCTATCCCTGAAAACAATAGGTAGTGCATGTTATAGGGACCAATGAAATAAGAGGTTTGGATGAGTGTAGGTCAATCGGTTATTTTCTCATCACAGCCACGAGGAGACCGAGGAGCAACCATGGAGGAAGGTGAGGTACAGATTTTTTTTCTTATTGCCACAACTATTTCATTTCTTAGTAGAAATAGCTCTGTCAGGTAAATCAAAATAATAGAACCTTTTTGGGCCCTTATTACGGTTATGAACTAACCAAGTACTCGATTGCCAAGGCTTAGAAACAGTTTGCTCGCTTATTACTCCAGGGGTTATTACCTTTCCTGCTCAACTTTCAAAGTCAGAAAATAAGGAATTCGACCGTAATACTACCTCCCAAAAGTGAGTTGTATTGAACGTTTTAATTAACTTAATTTAATTTTTTTGCGGCAAAATAGAATTGCAGAGCGAGGCTAGTTTTTATATCGATTTTCAATTAAAGTAAGGTAAAGTAAAGAAACATTCAAATGGACTGATTTGCTTGAATTTTTTTTAAGCAGTTTTTATTGAATTAAACTAAAGACAAGTTTTACAATGTTATTTAAGAATAAACATTAATTAAATAAATTAAATCATACAATTCCACTTAAATAAATACTAACCAAAAAGAAAAAAGAAGAAGGATAACCATAAAAACGAAATATATATAATATTATATATGTTACAACGACAACGACAACAGTAAAGATGCCTGCTAAGGAAGAGAGTGGCATTTTTACGAACCTCTGTGCATCAACTGCTATTAAGTGCATTAGTTAGCTTCTCCCACTTTTGAAAATGAAAAAGAAGTTTATTTTTCTCTCTGGCGATATGGAGCTCGATATTGAAGACACGTCTGGCCCTAGTAATTTAACCTCTAATTGAAGGTACGCTATTATGACATTTCCTACAGTAGATATAATATTTACCTAACAACAAAATATGATTAATTAAAATATAGTCTTCTACAATATCAAATTTTCCAATCATCACATCTGACTCATTAATTGTCTGAACATGAACATCATTTTCTCTTAGCCAGGACAGGACATGTTTCCAAACGTCAGAAGAGCTTGCGGGAGAAGAGTAAATGCTCGGCGGATTCCGATGCTTCTTGACAGAAAGTGCACTTTGGCGATTCCACCACACCAATTAAATTAAGTTTCACGCTTGTAAAGATTATACAATTTAAAAATTTGTAATGAAATTCCCTGATCTTTGTGCCTAAAGTGCATTGAAAGGCCAAAGTGTAAACCTTTTCCCAATCAATATCTATATTTGAGTACTTGTTTGATGATTTCTCTTTTGCGGTGGGCGCAATTTACTCTTGCTGCAGAAAGATTTGATAGATCTGTTTAGGAGAGATATCAAGGATTGGCACTACATTACCTCTTGCCATCTTGATAGTTGGGATAATTGCTATGGGGTTGGCTGATGCTACGTTTGTAGATGCTTTAATAAGTGAGCGCCATTCTGTGGGTATCGAATTGATAATACTCATAACAAAAAATCTTTGTTCGGGGTTTGTAAGTGAAGAGAAGTCGCACGAGAAGGAGTTGTTCGCAGAAATTAAATCCCTTATCTTTACGAAGCCTAAGTTTACTATATCTCTTCTGTACATCGATTTTTTGTCATAACAAAGAAATTTGTTGTTCCAGATAATTTCGTTAATGATTTCTTCGTAACAACTTGAAGTTTTCCCATTAACCTCCGACCACGCATCGAAGCATTCCTTATAATATGCTGGTAGGTTGATTTTCAATTTAGAAGTTTGAAAGTTACAGTGCAATACAAAACGTTCTCCGATTGGTAACAGAAGTTTGTCTAGGATTGTTTTCCAAGGACTTGAGTAATCTTCCAATAATTTCTTTAAACATGTTACTCGCTTACGGCAAATCATAGATTGAATGTCCAACATTTTGAGTCCACCCATTTGTATATCAGATATCAATGCAAGACGGTTCACTTTGTCTTTCCCATTCCATGGGAAAAGAACGTTTCGCCTTTCCACTGTTTTTTCAATTCATTTTCCACTTCTGGGGTGCTATACGTTTCCTGAAGGAAACATATTTTTCGGAAGAAGATTTAAGCAGCCGATTAAAAATAGACTTCCTTCTATCAAAAGAGCGAATTGCGCGAGCCAGCGGGGGAACGGGGGGGGGGGGGGGTGGGGGGGTGGAAGAGACGAGGTCTGGGACCGAGAAACGATGTTCTCACAACTTGCAAAGCGGTCACCCTGCGTGATGGTCAGCGGATAATTGCAGCATTTTTCTCACAGTAAATATTTTTAGACTTTTAGAGGCAAGAAGCGAACCGGCATAACCGGCAGAGGAAATCAGAAGTGCTTAAAAAATTGAAAAAAATAATATCATGCATCTTTGTCTTCCTTGAATATCGTATTTGTCTTTTGGTACTGAAATTGCGGGGGAAACTAAAACGCAACCGCGTTAGATTTTAACCAACAACAACGCGATCGATCGATTTATAGGTCACATCGTTTTTGCCGGGCAAGGATAACTTGATGCTGATAAAAATTACTGGAGAAAGTGTCAAATTTATCGGAGGCAAGTATATTCAGAAAGCTTTATAAATATGAGCTTACAGCTCTACATAACATGACTGAATAAACATCAGATAAACATTCACACTTCATAACATTTCACTTCGTTTATTACGATCAGTCAACACCTTGAATCCAAAGTTAAAATTCAAAACGATCCTAAGAAACAAATCACAACTACTACTGAACGCTCTGTACCTTGAAGCGACTTTAACTTTCCTAAGGTTTGTTGCAAAACACTGCTCGGTAGCTCAACTCTTCGGCGATTCTTATTAGTACGGAGCTATATGTTGCATATTCCAAACTCTGCAAAGGGAAATTGTTCAACAGAAAAAGAAAACTACATACTCTGTCTGAAAAGCGACATCATATCAATAAATTTGCGAATTACCAAAATATAATAGTGAGAAACAGTCCCGCCTTCGACCGCCATGTTTTTGTTTCTTCTCAAGACCGTTGATCTATGGATTTTGACGTAATGCGCATGATCAGTACCAAATCCGCTGGCAAGACCCTTGCTGATCGCTTTTCAAGTTGTGAGAACATCGTTTGAATTTCATTTAAGAGAACTTTGCTGTAAGTCGACTATTGTTGAGTATATTTTTTCAGAAAGTCCAAATAAAGCCTATTCTTTCAATGAAGGAAGTAACATAAGTTGGAATTATTCTTAGAGTTAAACCACCTAAATACACTTTCCCTAAACGACTGTGAATTGGCAGTTAATGAAGATGTGATCCATGGAATCCTCTTCGTCGCAAAATAAACAATCACTATCCTGTTTAATTTCAAAACGAAACAATTCTTTTTTGGTGACAACAATCCTGAAATTCTCTTAGCTTGTTCTCTTTGCAGATCTTTCTCGCTGATTTGAAGAATGTTTGCCATTCATATAATTTTTTTTTCCATTTCTCTGGCCCAGTTGGCAGTGGTGTAGAGTTCCGTTCGTTTAAAATCCAATAGACCTCTTTAGTTTTAGCTTTGTCTGAATTGAGCTCGTGACCATTTAACAGCTGGAATAATGGAGACTTCTCTAGATAAACGTTTTTTAAAATTTCGTCCAGATTTGTTGCTTTGAACAGAAGATACTTAGGGATGGCACTCAAAACTTGATAAAAATTCAGGAAATTCGTTTTACAACTATATTTCCTTTGAAACTCCTCATAAGTAAGAAATTGTCCATTCTCCTGTAGGAGATCCTATATTGAAATAATTCCTTTTGTAAACGATTCCCTTATAAAGAAAGGTTTTCCATCTATTAATATTTCTTTGTTGTTAAACAAAATTATGTCCTGTTCATCCTTTTGTTTAAGTTGACGTTTTGTTTAGACGAAGAACGACAGTATGTCTCTATAAAAAATAGGTAGTTTTGGGTCTAGATACCTTGGATCGTAGTTGCATCTTAAAAAAAAGTTGAGACCTCCCAGTTTTCGAAAAAAAATGGTCAGGTATTGATTTCCAGTTGGCTTTGCTGGATTAAGAAGACTAGGCAGCCACGCCAAATGTAAGGCTTTTAACATGAGATCAAGGTTAGGCATACGAATTCCTCCCTTTCCGTAGTCTTGATGTAAAAATTCTCTTTTGATTTTGTCCTTTTTGTTCTTCTAAAGGAAACTGAAGAGCTTCTTCCGTGTATCATTTATACAATGCGATAACCCGAGCGACTTAATTATAAGAACCTTTCCAAAAAGAGTTAAATTTCTTGATTTCCACAGATTTAGATTAGTCTGTAATTTTTGGACCTTGATTGCAAAGTTATAGTTACTGTAATTCTTCTGTTTTCTATCATAAGAAAAGTGAATTCCCAATATTTTGACGGGGTCGCGTGTCCACGTTAACTGCAATGATGTGGAGCGATTCTTGGACCACTTTCCTAACCATACTGCTATGGTGTTTTTTGACATTAAGCTGCAAGCCTGAAATGCCTCCAAAATTATTTATGGTAACAAATGCATTTTCCACAGAACAAATATCAGCACAAAATAAATTAGTACCATCCGCAAATTGGCTTATTCTAGCTTCATTTCCAAATAAATCGATTCCTTTAATAAGATTGTTTTGAAGAATTTTAGCGGCTAAAATTTCGGCACTGAAAACAAAGAGGTATGGGGAGAGTGGACACCCCTGTCTTACTCCTCTCGAGGGCTTAAACCATTTGGTTGCAAATCCATTATTTGAAACTGCGGTTTCAATATTTGCATAATATTTCCATCTTTTAACACTCTCTCCAAAATTCAAAGTATCTAACACCTTATTAATATACGGCCATTCAAGGGTATCAAACGCTTTTTTAAAATCTAATGACAGTAATATTCCTGATAGGTTTTCAGTTTTTGTATAATCCATTATATCACTAATCAACCTTATGTTCTCGCCAATATAGCGACCTTTTATAAATCCTGTTTGATCAGAGTTGATTATTTTTGGTAGTATTTGTTCAATTCTCCTTGCTAAAGCTTTCGCTGCAATCTTGTAGTCGGTGTTAAGTAAGGTGATTGGCCTCCAGTTTTGGAGGTCCAGTAAATCGGAATCTGGTTTGGGAGTAAGCGTAATAATCCCCCCTTTTTTGAGAAATTGAAAATGCCCTTTTTCATGAGCATAGTTAAAGCTTTCGACCAGGTCAGAGCCAACAACGTTATAAAAAAAACTTAAAGAATTCTACGGTAAAACCATCCTCGCCGGGTGACTTGTTGTCATTAAGGTTTTCTAAGCCCTCTTTACATTCATCAAAGGAGAGGACGCCTTCTAATGCTTCCCGCTCGTCATCCGAAATTTTCGGAAGACTTACAATAGGTCACTTGTAAACTGATGGAATTCAGCCTCAGATAGAGATCCTTTGGATTTAGAGAGATTGTAATAAAAAATCTTCTATTGATTTTAGAATTCATTTTCTTCAAATACAATTTTCTCGCCCTCAAGTTGAAGTTCAATAATAGTCTTTCTTTTATAGTTGTGTTTTTCTAGGTTGAAAAAATATTTAGTTGGGCGCTCTCTCTTCCTCTCTCAAACGACATTAGCGCGGAACATTGCTGCCTTTCCTTTTTGTTCGTAGATTGTATTCACTTCGGCGTTAAGAGCATCGCACTCATTTAGAGTGTCTTCAATGTTTTGCAGATCGTTACTATTACAAATTATTTGGTCCAACTCCTCCATTCTCTTTTGTATCTCGTCTTCGCGAAAAAACACTGATATTTTTCGCTTTTCTTTTAGCATAGGAAATTGTGCTCTGCCTTATTTCCATTTTCATTAATTCCCAAACAAGACTTTTATCCTCCAATTGAGAGTATTTTTCCCGAAGCCGGGGGATTAGCTGTACGATTCTAAATATATAATCTTCACCGTTGAGTAGCGAGTTGTTAAATTTCCAAAGCCCTCGCTGGTCCTCTCTTGATATTTTGCGGTATCGTTAATTCGATGTAGATCGTGTTATGATCAGGTGCAATGGAGGCGCTACTTCCGACTTTTTTAACATGCTGTAAAAAACTTTCACCAATGAAGAAGTAGTCTAATCTCGATTTAACATTAAGAGTTTTAGAATTATAGGTATAAATATTGAGGTTTGGGTGACGTGTTCTTTGTATATCTAATAAATCAAGCGTTTCCATTGTGATCAACAGCATATTACTAAATTGTGAAGGTTTCCATGGCACTCCACCCTTTCATTTCTTGAGAGTGTACAATTCCAATCACCACCTAAAACAAGACTAGCAGCTTCAGCCTTGTCAATTAGGCAATTGTTCAACTCTTGAATAAACACCAACTGTTCCTTTACGTTGTTTGGTGCATAGATATTACAAAAGGAAATTTTCAATCCATTCACTAAAACTGTAATCATGACAGATTTGCTAGCGTGTGAAGACTCCAACACATAATTCAATAAAGGATCTATCAGAATGCAATTGCAAACGCCTTTGCTATGTTTAGTCCCATGAGAAAAAAATATTTTACCTTCCCATTCACTCTGCCAAATAGCTTCATCATTAATTTCTGAATTTGTTTCTTGAAGAAAGTAGATTTTTGTTTTCTATTACTCCTTTTCGCCGCCTCCCAAATGCCCCTTACATTGAGTGAAATGAACTTCATTCCTTTTTCTTTTTGCATTAGATAAGCTAATCTAAGACTTACCTAAAGCAGTGTGATCAGTAAATGAAACAAAACAAAACAAATGAAAACAGCTAAAACAGGTTAGCACAGAAACCACTGCGGACACAAACACTTAAAAAAAGAAAAAGAAAACCGTTACGTTTAAGGGTAAAGAAAATACTTTAGAGAAAAAGCCGCTCGATTCGAAACCTTTTTGAGATCCCCCTCCCATACTTAAGAGTTTCGTTGTGTTTCCACCTACCAGCAGTAGTTAACATTGAGTCAAAGGTTATCAAGGTCTGATTCACAACTAATTCTTATTATAAGGTTTCTATCCGGCGAAGACTTCACAAAAACTTTCCCGTCAATAGTCCAAACTCCCAGTAGTAATTCGTCATTCTTCTTATCAGTCGCCTTTTTCACCAGTCTTCGGCGAAATGCTGTCAGATTTTCATTTATGAAGATTCGTCCCGAGGCCACTCCGTAACTGCCGCGGAGGCGCTTGGAAATAACTCCGACAACTTTACATTCTTCAATCGTAATCTGTTCTGTTCTAGAGCGCTCTCTTAACTTGTGGCTGACAAACCTTGCTGTTATCTTCAGCTTTTACACCAACATTTAACACTTGTGCAATTTTTAACACTGCCTCTTCGTTCTCGCAAACATTCTCTGGAATTAATAAAATTTTGACGGAGTTCTTTCCTGAATATTGTTCCAACGCATCGATGCTGTCATACAAAATCATTGATATGTTTGTTTTGCTTCTTTACTTGATCTTTAGTCACTTGAAGTTCCGTCCTGATCTGCTTGCTGCTCTCAAGCCAACCTTTTAGCGCCTCTTGTGTGTTTTTCAATTTAGCTTTTTGCGTCTTGAAGGAGGATTTTTAGCTCTGCTAAATCTATCTCAAGTTTATTCATTGAGTTTTGTATGCTTTGTAACATTCCACGAATATCTGCGAGAGTAGGAGTGGAGTGAACTTCTTTGGTTCCGTCGGTTCTTCTGTCGTAGATGCCGCCATGTTGAAACGTTTTGAAGCATTTACCTTTGACTCATCTTCAGTGGAACCACGGTCCTCTCGTTTGTTCTTCTTAACCATATATGAAGTTTGACCTTAAATGATATCTGTATTGTGTATTGCTCTACAGTTCTTGGCAAAATAAAAAAAAGAAACAAACTACAATTAATAGTTAGAGAATATATGCGGCCTAAATGATTTTTCTAATGTTCTTACATCTCAACACCGTCAATAAACAATTTATCCGGCTCCGCCCTACTAAAAAAACGGTCTTACCGTCCTCTTTCGCTTGTTTAAATTGCTTCATCTTCTTTCTTCTTTCCAAAATTTCACTTGGAAGGTCCGGCGAAATTCCAAAGTTTTTTCCTTTTAGTTTTGTAGTACTGGACATAACTTCTTCACGTTGAGGATATTTCAAAAAACGTGCGATTATTTGTCGAGGTTTACCATTGGAAGAAACACGCTTTCCAACACGATGAACCCTCTGGAATTCGATTTGGTCAGCATTTTCCATACCAAGATCTAGCCAAAACCTATCTCACATCCCCCTCCGTATCGGCTTTTTCTTTCGGAAAAAAAAAACAAAGATTTTCGCGCCGCTAGCATCCTTCCATATAGCTTCTCGCATAAGCTGATTAATTTCGCATTTCAGCTTTTCAAATTTCTTCTTGAAAGACTCGCCTTCCGTGTTCGCAAAATCCAATCCGTCTTCCAGCTCTTTGATCTTTTTTTTCTGTTTTGTTTTTGAAAGACTCGAAACAATCCACCTTTGCCTGCAAATTACTAACTTTTTTTCCAACACTTGTTCAAGTTTCGGGATAACTTCCCCCGCCATATTCAGTATAGTTAACACTTCGTCTGATTCACACAGTTCGGAATCTGACAGCGAAGTGTCGTGTCTTAGTTTTTTGCCATCTGGGGAAAGATTATTGTCAGCGGAAGATGCTGAAGAGCTTTTCCTCGATTTTCGTTTTACAGTTTCGGCCATACAACATTGCCAATTGCGGAGCAAAACCACACAAGTATACTCCGACATCTTGCCCGACCGAGTCTCTCGGTTTGCTCGAAGTTGCATTTAAACATCAATCAATGCAGAATAACCGAAACATAGTTACTGCCAGGGCATGAAATTAACTATTTTTTTATGTAGGATCTACTTGTCTACTTAATATTTCAAAGTGGTAGACAATTCCATTACGTCGAATAAGTTCCGCGTCCCCAGAAAAAAAAAAATATATAAACGAAACAAAACAAGAAGAAACAGAACAAACAAGGACAAAAGGGCTGGTTTACTAGAGGGTATTTTAGAGCTGAGATCGTCCAAATTTAAAAGTGGTGAACCCGACGAAATGATTATGTAATCAAAGTAAGCAAAGAGGACCCTACATATCTACTTGGAAAACCAAGATGCCGTTCGCTAGCAACAGTTTCCTAGTGAAATATGACTCTTTGTGTCATTTTGCATGATTGTCACAGACATTGGTGCCTGTATTAGTTGCAATTTAACTCCCTGATCATGATAACATGCAATTACATGAACTCATTTTGACCCAAATTTTAATTTGTTAAGCCCGAGCTTAATGGCTTAAACGTGGCTACGCCCCTGTCAGCGCTGAATTCTGTCAGGGACTTTTCCGCTCATCGCGCAGAATGGCTATTGTTCTCGGGACATTTACTTACAGTCGAGCTAGAATCATAGGTCTGTAATATTGCAGGTGAAGCGTGAGCTGAACCGCTTTCATTGGTTAAAGTCTGCGCAGTCTTTCCTTTGTACTGATATTACCGCCTTCCAGAGAAAGAAAGGCCATGCGAGCTTTTGCTTAGTATTCTTAATTTGTTTCCAAATATCTCACCTTCAGCAGCGCGTGCTTATGAGCGTGACCACACAAACGTACAAGGCTTTAAAGGCCAGTAATTATTTTTTGCCATTAACTACAACAATAAGCATGTTGTTTAAACTGGATCAAATCTTTCGACGCTTTTACTACTGGGGTCAAACAACAATCTCCTGTAAACTGCATTGAGTTTTTTCGAAAAGGTTTGTCGCGCGCAAGATGTTAGAGCATGCTGTTGTCATGATAACGCAGTTCAAGGAAAACAGTTTCGAGCTAATGTTATTATTTACTAAGTCGAAAAGTAAACTTTTACTCGTTGTATTCATTTCTCTAGTGAAGCGGATACGCTTGGATTATTTGGATTAGAGGGTACTAATTTTAGTCGAGTGGTTTACATATATTTAAAGTTCGTGGCACCAGCTAATGGCTTACTTCACAACCAAGTGGTTTTCAATAGCTTATTGTTCTTTTTGACAGCCATTGTTATTCCTACTAGACTTAAAACAATAGCTCGCTGGTCTTAAGTAGGCTATGTTTTTACCAGACTTTATCAAACTCGCAGGGATAGTGCCTGGTTCTTGTCCATAAATTTCAAAAGTTTGAACGTATTCTGCTTAATGAAAGACCAATCTAACATATGCGTCCGTGGTTTAAATCATTGATATATTATTCATTTTCAATATTCCGTCCTCGATGGTTTTGTAATTTTGGGGCTAAGTCGTGCGAAAGAGTTTTATCAACGCTTGTGGGCCAAAAGAGGCCCTTTCTTCTCTTATTCAGAGCTTATTGAAATTAAAGCGCTCTTGCATTCGAATTTGCCGCTTCGGCGATCATGAATAGCTAATGATGTCCACTCATTCTTCGCGATGTTAAACTAAGAGTGCTTTACTGTACGAAAGGCGAACTTTTATTTTCGAAACATAGTATCCCGATTAGTGACAGCCAATCAGCTTTGGGGTTGTAAATCAATCAGTCTTAAGAGCGACTTTTTCTGGAGATCGAGTGAGAGGTGGCACATGATGGAAAAAATGCCTATCCTCATATTTCGTCCAGGGATACCTTATAGTGAGTCAATAAATGTGGTGTAATTTTTTTGTTGAAATGCTTTTTTCTTTCCCAGAAAATTCTCAAAAACTGTAACGGGTGGCCACCGCCATAATATGACCAAAATAAAAGCGACAAGTAAGGGTGCAAGAAGTTTGCTCATCAAAAGCGCAGAAAGAACTTAGGGTTTTTTAAATTTAAATATGTACGTAGGAGGTATTGACAAATTATTTAAGCGTAATAACAGGATTATAACGGTTATTTTGAATTTCCGGCAAATTTTTGAAAATCGCTAATATTTCATTGTTGTAAAATTCAACTTCGGAGCAGATTTTCAAGAAAACTTTTTCCCATGCGGTATAACTCGGAATGACTTGAAATTAATTTTCCTGTTAAGTGTAAATGGCGTTCTTTCCAATGATGCAAAAATTTATTTGGGGCTTTTATTCACTGCTAGGAAAAAGTCTGCTAAACTTTGAGGAAATCACGCATTTACTTGTCAACAAACGAAAGTTATCAAATTACGCTCTTCGTTATCAAAGCCAAGATTTCACACAAATCTTAACTTTAAGCACTATTTTAGATCTAAAAGACAGTACAGTAAGCTTACCTTGTAGAGCCAGAGGTGGAAAATTGATTTTTCTCACTATTTTCGTTTCAAACTGCCATCTTCACGTGGTGGATTTCCAGTGAACATTGCATTACTGGACATTTTTAACCATATTTGAGCTTTTACTCGTTAATACCCTACACGTTGACTAGATTCAGCTAAAAAGGACGACAACGAGATTATTTAGAGTTGAAGTAGAATGAATTTTGAACTCCTGAGTGACTCAATGTTCGCTAACCGGTTGCAGCTCGTTTTGATGTTTGCCACGCAATGAGACACAGGAATCCCAATAATGCTATGGTATACACAAACGCGTTGAAAATCTTGCAAAAAAAAAACAACGTAAAGCATCTGATTTTTTTCTTGGAAGGCCAAAGTCGAAATCGGATCTGTAATCGGATCTTGATGAACGTTTCGCAAATCGTTCACGAGACACGGTCTGACGATGCTTTTTCTTCTTCACTGTTAGACGAATTATGTGATGACACCGTGGAGAATTTAATGATCGGCGTGTCGAGTAGTGACGACAGATCCTAGCGCTAGTGGGACATAAACAGCGACGAGAGGGGATCAGATTTATGCTATCAGTACAGCTTGGACACCGCGAACTGATTTGCGTATCGATTAATCAGGGTCGTCCCAAAGGGGTGGAGCCCGGGGAATGGGAGCAAGAGTGGCCGGAGCCCTTAAAGTTTTGCTATACGGAGCCCGGAGCCCGAACATCATTTTACTTCGGAGATTGGGGTAAGAATTCTTTTCCTTAATACCTAAGTTTGAAAATCTTGCAATAAAAAAGGTAATGCATCTGATATTTTCTTGGAAAGCCAAATTCGAAATCTGATCTGTAACCTTGATTAACTTTTCGGCAAAGCGTTCACGAGACGGTCTCACGATCTTTTTTTTTTTTTTTACTGTTTGACGAAGATGACACCGTGGAAAAGTCTGTAATCGGCGATTCGAGTAGTGACGACAGATCCTAGCGCTAGTGGGACATAAACAGTGAAAAAAGAGTGCAAGAGTTAAAAATTAAGCATAGGTGGCCGTACTCAGTACAGCTTGCACACCGCGTTCGTACTTGATGTCGAGCCGACTTGCGGCATTCCTGGAAACTGGCTTGAACTGGGTGGAAGACCTCCAATGGTGCTTCGAACGCCTCTTAAGGAATCAAGAAAGTCTTTGCATCTTTGCATTTATTTTATTTTTATTTTTTATTTTTTCATTTTTTTATGAAACTCGATTAAGCGCCTACTGTTTACATGCGTATTTGTAGAGGAGTTGCAGTTCATTTGTCTTGTTAATTTAATTAATTTATTTAGGAATTTATACCATTATATGGTTAATAAACAGATTCTACTACACCAGGAACGCTACGTTTTTCTACTGTTAGTTTGATGTTTGAAATAGGCTTTATCTGGGTATGGTCCAGCTGGAAATACCACTGGGTCTCTTCTCCACAGATGCCTCTTTCCACCTTTTCACTCTTCCCATCGTCCCCCGCGCACTTTCTTTTCGATTATTGCTAACCGCAGTAGAACCTCGATAACTCGAACTCGGATAACTCGAATTCCCCGCTAACTCGAAGTTAATTTCCTTTCCCTTGTCACCCCGATAATTCGAATCGTTTTTCGTTTCGCTTCAGGGTTTGAGTTACCGGGGTTCTACTGTATTTTTATCGGGATAACCAGCGGGAGCCTCTGCGGAGGAGAGAGCCGCTGTGTCGAATCCTATGTGAATGGGATAGATCACAAATTCGTTAATCTGGATCTGGATCCATTGAATTTCAAATCTAGCAAACCCTTTTTAAAAAAGCCATTCATCACATTAAAAAATGGATTTAGTTTTGTCCGTTGTTGTGTCAGGAAGGCAAATTCCGTTTTAAGATAAAATTTTTGTTTTCGATTGGCCGAAAGGAACCCACCCACATAAAGTTTGGATCATAGCTGAGTCAAGGGAATAGGATTAGTAAGTTTCCTTCAACGAAACAAAGTTTTATTTAAATTTAAACAATGGCATTAAACGCACTTACAAGAATTGGGAAAACACGTGGCGTGAAGATAAATATGAAATTGGAACTGACAAAAAACGAAAAAAATGTTATGGCTGTCTTCCTTGTCACGTCGATGCTAGCTGTTTTTGTATAGCAGGGGCGCTTGTGATGTTTTAAAATAATAAAGAGCACTCAGTGGCTCCCTCTTCTGCAAAGAGGTTCCCGGAGGACAGAGGCTCTCTTCATCTTCCGAATGATATAGAGGCTCCTGGGGCGAGGTGGGTCCTGAACCCATATTGAAACCACTGTATTCAAAATTAAAGAAATTGTTAGTAGAAAGAAACAGGCTTTCCTGACCAAGCGTGAGTGAGGAAGGGAGGGTGCACTCATCCGAGGGGATGGAGACGTTCCTAAGCCGAGTATGCCATGCTGTCCAGTATGGGCGCATATTTTTATATTTTTATTATTGTTATTACCGTATGGCACGGAATTGGTGATTTTTTGTGTTTCGTGGGAACTAATTTTTGCGATAAGGACAGATAGATGTTTCTTTTTCAGGAATTAATTTTTTCAGAAAGTACCACACCCAGCATATATTTCCGTTTTTAATGATTACCTGCAATTGAAATACATAACAATATCACGGTGTGCGTACGTTATATATAATAATATATAATTCATTTTATACCGTTTTGTTTCTGAACGAAAAAGACAAGTTGTAATTAAACAAAGACACGATTTCTTAGTATTACATTTTTGTGTAGCGAATTTAAGTTAGAGAATATTTCTTCTGGAGTAAATGTTTGTGGGCAAAATGTTTGCGGTGATTTTTATTTGTAGGAAATTATTTTTACGGATCCCTGGAAAAATCACAAAAATTAGAAAATGCAAAAATTTCGTGCCAAACGATATTTTTTAGCTGCCTATTCAATAAGGGCCTAAAAAAATACCGTTTGCACTTTGAAATTGTTCGACGCCAAGTAAAATGAGAACTATGTTGGAATTTTTATTATTAACTGTTAGAGCCTTTGATTCAGCATGCCGAAAAAAAGGCATCGTCAGACCGTCTCGTCAACGCTTTGCAAAAAGTTCATCAAGGTTACAGATAGGATTTCGAATTCGGATTTCCAAGAAAATGTCAGACGCATTAGCTTGTTTTATTTTTAATGCAAGATTTTCATACTTTTAGGAAAAGAATTATTATTCCAAAAAGTAATGATTTGGGTTATACGATAGAATTGTTGGGAGGCCTGTGTCTCATTGCGTGACAAACATCCAAGAAAACGAGCTGCAACTGGCTAGCGAACATTCAGTCACTTTGGAGTTCAAAATTCACTCTACTTCAACTCTAAATAATCTCATTATTGTCATTTTTAGCTGAATCTAGTCAACGTGAAGGGGACTGACGTGTAAAAGCTCAAATATGGTTTAAAATGTTGAGTAATGTGATATTCACTGGAAAGCCGCCAGGAATGCGTGCCGTTTGTTCACGTTCACATGGCAATTTGAAACGAAAATAGTGAGAAAAACCAATTTTCCACCTTTGGCTCTACAAGGTAAGCTTACTGTACTGTCTTTTAGATCTAAAATAGTGCTTAAAGTTAAGATTTGTGTGAAATCTTGGCTTTGATAACGAAGAGCGTAATTTGATAACTTTCGTTTGTTGACAAGTAAATGCGTGATTTCCTCAAAGTTTAGCAGACTTTTTCCTAGCAGTGAATAAAAGCCCCAAATAAATTTTTGCATCATTGGAAAGAACGCCATTTACACTTAACAGGAAAATTAATTTCAAGTCATTCTGAGTTATACCGCATGGGAAAAAGTTTTCTTGAAAATCTGCTCCGAAGTTGAATTTTACAACAATGAAATATTAGCGATTTTTAAAAATTTGCCGGAAATTCAAAATAACCGTTATTAGTAAAATCCAACCAGTGGTCTATCATCAATGCTGCGTTCTGATTGGTTGAGCTACTACTAGGCTATATGTTATAGCCCACTAGTAGCGAAAAGCGCGGGCTTTTTGGCGACAAAAACGGATTAAAGTCTAGCTTTAACTGGCTAAAGTTCTTTATTCTTGATATTTTTGACCAACTAGTTGGATTTTACTAAAACAATTATTCCTCTCGCCCTCATGGCCTCTGAGTCAATAGCCCATTCGGCCTTCGGCCTTATGGGCTACTGACTCAGAGCCCATTCGGGCTCGAGGAATAATTGTTAATAATCCTGTTATTACGCTTAAATCATTTGTCAATACCTCCTACGTACATATTTAAATTTAAAAAACCCTAAGTTCTTTCTGCGCTTTTGATGAGCAAACTTCTTGTACCCTTACTTGTCGCTTTTATTTTGGTCATATTATGGCGGTGGCCACCCGTTACAGTTTTTGAGAATTTTCTGGCAAAGAAAAAAGTATTTCAACAAAAAAATTACACCACATTTATTGACTCACTATAAGGTATCTCTGGACGAAATGTGAGGATAGGCATTTTTCCATCATGTGCCGCAATTTTTCGATTTCACGCGGTCCCCAGAAAAAGTCGCTCTTAAGTATATTACTCTCATACACTGTATCGCTTCACGATGTCATCTACTAGCACTTGCCCAAATAAACCGAACCAGAGCCCCGATACTCTAAACTCCCACACTCCTAACTGATTCCTTGTTTCAGCTGCCTCCAAAGCAGCACCACAGTTTTTTAGCGTGCCAACACTTTTCACTATTAGATTTTTTTCAGTCTCAAAGAAAAACGGTTTTGCAGTCTCCGAAAAGAAAACTTATCGCTCACCTTTTTTGCTAATATTTCTCTCCAGTGGGTTGCAAATTTTTCATCGTAGTCTTCTTCATCTAAGGCCTTCTTGTACGTCTCTATACATTCTTGAACTTTTCCTTTATCCAAGCTGGATATAGCAGTACGAAACGTACGCATGGTCTCCTTAATAAGGGAAATGAACTGTCTCATTTCGCGGTCTAGTGCTCCCTCTTTATCTTTGTACTCTGACACAAGTCTCTGTGCCTCAAAAAGATCATCAAAGCGGCTCTCTATTTCATCTATGTCGCATTCAAGCATCACTTGGACGCTTGAAACGTCACCTAGTGCTGGGTAAACATTTTCTATTGGTTGAAGTTCCATCTAAAACGGAAACAAATGCACCTTAAAGTTTAATTTACAGTATTTACTCGATTAAACGACGCCCTCGTATAAACGCCACGTCGGAAACGCTAAAAATTTAATAAACGCGGCGGCGTTTAATCGAATAATTACGATATTTAAATCGCATTTAGAGGTAACCAGAAACGTTTCAGTACAACACCTTTTGTTAAATAAACGTAAATTTCTGTTTAAATCTTATATGGCAGCCAACGAGACCACTTCATGGGATCATAGATCAACAGCGGTTATAGTGCAACACAACTAATTTAGGTCATCCACAGGGGCGTAGCTAGGGGGGTCCTGGGGTGCCCGTGACCCCCCCTTGGTAGGCCTTCTTTTGAGCAAACAACCTACAATATTCAGGTGGCGAAAACGCCATGACAATATCTTGGCTGTAAAAGCCATTGTTGAAAAGCCCACTTTTTTAAAATTTGTTTTTTTGTAATTAAAAAGTATTTTCCTCAACAGTCTTAAGTAACAGGGGTCTTTTTTGCATGAGCATGCGCGACCGCTGACTTGACAAAGAGCACACGACCAGTGACAGCGACCGTGGTGCATAGTCGTAGGAGCCAAATTGTTCACTTTGAAAGCTTGCTTGACATTGAAATGGTAGCAGGAACGTAGGAAAGACCTTCGTTGTACAAGATAAGTAAAGATCTGGTGATTTAAAGTGGAGACTGATGCGCTGAACGAGGTGAAAGAGCAAGTTTCTCAAGGATGTCTGACACGAACATGGCTGTTTGTTATTGTTTGGAGCTCAACTCGTGTCTTGATTCCCGTCCAAGAACCGCAAAGTTTGGCATATAATACATTGCTGATGCGTAGTTATTGCGCAAAATGTTCTTTATTTAGTGTTTGTCAATAAATCGGATGTAAATTAGTTTCTCGATACCGTAAAGGATTTCTGTCAATAATTTGTTCATAGCTGATTTAGCCATATTTCGGGAGCATAACGATCAGCGGGCGACCACCACGCCGTTATCAGTTGGAATAGAAAGTTGTTCCCTTAAGTACTTTTATTAGCAATACAAAGTTTTTTTATCGGAAAATTGTAGAACGTCTTGTTTTTGCGTGGACTAACATTGTAACGCATTATTAACAGAAATATTCATTTAGCCAGAACTTAAGTGCTGTAAAAATTTTTAACTTTTGGTCGGCATCACATGTTTACTGTAGTTCTTGGGAAACCTAACCATTTGTTTCATCGAAATCGGTCACAAGATTCGACTTTAATTTCGGTCCTATTGAATACAGTTTTGACTGTCTCATTGATATTAATTTTTTTAATTTTTCGAGACATACAGAATGACTACCACCAACATCTCACCAGGTGACTAATCTACGTCTCGTGTGCTGTTAATTTTGTAGCTTTTAAGTGCTGGGAAAATTGTAGAACATATATTAATTCACTGCTGAACTTAACACCGGCTTTGCGCACTTCGAGCCCGCTCGCTGAAATTTGCTGCTTTTTTTTTTTTTTAATATTTCTGTTCCTTTCTCATTTCAAAACGAAGAAAATTGAAAGTGTTTACTTGCATCAACAAACGTTTCGGCACTTTGTTTAGGCTTTGATGAGGTTAGCACAAGCTCCAGGCACTACATATACGTGCAATGTTGTTCAGGTCAAGTGGGGAGGTGAAATTTGATGGTAGCTCGTGTATGTTAAAGCCGGTCTACTTCGCTTTTGTTAAGATCATGTTACAGTTTTTTTTGCAAACTACACATTTTGTTAAATCACGAGCACATTCGCCAAGACCAACGAGAAAAATAATCGCGACGATGGCTTTGAGGCGCGCCATTTTGATGAAGGCAGACCCCTGTGGTGAGCCTCCATGCACATTGCTTGTTCAGCGGACCCTGTTATCTTTAGTCAATAAGGGCCTTCATGCCACGATAATACGACTGAGCCTGCTGATACACGAGGGAAAGCAGCGGTATAAACCATATATAGTCGGCGATCCCCGGATGGTGATCTGGTGAGTAGCCTCTGTGACCCCCCCTTTGAAAAATCCTGGCTACGCCCCTGATCCAGATGCAGAACTCGATATTTGTATCCATTATTATTGTTCTCATTATTATAAAAACTTAGCGAGATTGACCGCTCTTTCAAAACGTAATGAAAAATATACCTTAATGGGAACTCCCAGCCCGTTATTGATTGTTTTCAATCTGGATGGGAACTCGGCAATAAGTTTTAAAAGATCTTTCACGTTCGTTGGATTTTTTTCTGGTAGATCTGTGGCATAGTACTCAATGGACAAATCGCTGTCTCCACCGCCATCAGAAATCAGCTTATCTAACTGGGCCTCTAATCCAGCAGTCACAACTCCTTGAATATTTAGACCTCCATCCGATTTACCATTGAGTTTAAATCTATTAATAACAAACAAAAGAAAGTACAAAATGATATTTCGGAGATTATTAACTTAAGATCGTTCAGCATTTAAAATAAACTGGAACAAACAACTGATACTCTGATGATGATGATACAAGCTGTAAAAATACCGCATCTTTCATTTTAATACAAAATATGCATTAGTTTATGCTGAATTGAAGTAAGGTATTGATTTACTTTGCATTGATGATTTCTTTTCTTTTTTGAATTAGTGATATTTAAAAAATAAAGCTGAGCAGATCGGGTCAATATCCTTTTTTCTCAGTCAACCAACGTTATGTAACAATAATTACGTAGAATAGCAAGCCCCTTCTTAGATTATTAAAATATCCTGACTGACAATGTACACTCTCCCAAACTAAGCAGATTCTTATATTCGTTTCTTACTTCTCAGAAGAAGTTTTCCACTTGAATTTCAGACTCGCAACCATTTCAGCTCCATACGTCACGCTCCGTACATAATGGGTACCCAGAGCTTTGAAATTCATCATTTCAGGTTTGGCGATAGCTGAGCCATCCATTGTTTTATTTACCTAGAAACAATAATAATAATAATAATAATAGTAATAATAATAATAACAACAACAATAAAAATCAATACATCATCCGCATCCCCTTTAACATCAACAGTAAATCAACAATAGCCTTTTTTTACATCCATACTTGAGAAATTTACATTTTAAGACAGCTAGCGCTAATGGTAAGACGAAGGAAAAAAGAGAAGGAAGGAAAGTAAAATTAAGTTGCAGAAGGTGATAAATTACCACTAAGGGATGTTGACTATTTTAAGACATTTTTCACACAGTAGGGACGTGTAGCAGAGAAGAAAGTGAGACACACAAACACCAAAAAAACACATATAAAAGTAATAGCCAGTTTTCAGCCTCCCCCTCCCCTCAGAAAAAACTGAGGGGACGGAGAAGCCGTACACAGCCTAAAAAAGTAATAGCAAATATAACCCGCGCAGTCAATTTTTGATTGTTCATCACGTTCTTTAGTCAATAGGAAGGAGAAATATGGAAAATTTTTCAAATGATGGAACGGAAGAGCCTCCCGAGGTCAACAGGTAGAAATTTTGCACCCTGAGGATCCCTGGCAGCATAGCCTTTCTTCCGTTTGCTCGATTTTGGCGTACTCGAAGAAGGCTCCTAATGAATCGAGTAAGAACTTGGTTGAGAATGCGCCGCTTGTTGCTAGGATACAGTTTAGAACCCAAACGTAAGTGGTGCGATTGCTACGGCGGGCTCAGTTATGACCATCAATTTGTCAATTATAAATGAATGCCGCCTGCTTCCACATACGACGACAAAGCCAACAACGGCGCTTCGCGCGGTAGCCATAAACTGATACACTGACTTTCAAAACCTCAATTATAATACAGTTTTTTTTGTAATTTCGTTCAGGTTTTCTCTATCCATGTTTAGTTCGTATTTGCTGTGATAATTAAATGTCAATTCACTGTTTTACGCGGTTATTTTTATATCTCTCCTTTTGGCGGCAAGTTCTTAAAGGTTAAATAATCAGGAAAAATTGCGCTACATAGCTAAGTCCTTCAAGTATCTCACCGTAGTACATTTCACGACAGCCAGAATTTCAGTAACACCTTTTTCACTTTTGCTGTTGTTGATGTACTTTCCTGCTCCTTCCACTTTGAAAATATTGGCTTTAATTTTCAAAGAAATATCTCCCGAAATGTTCAGCAAATCTCTTACGTCTTCCTTTGATTCAATGGATTTGTATCGGAAGGAAAATCGATTAACATTTTCAGTTCTGGGTTCTATATCCTGCTGGAAGATATCGATGCCTGCTCTATTATTTTTTGCATCGTATGTCCGACCAATGCACAGATTGGAGAAGGCCCAAGCTGGAACATCCATGATTCTGAAATTTGAAGGAAATGTAAAACTATAATTTTCAGTTATTAATTGTATGAATCACAGGCCGCCCAAGCTCGAAATATGATTATCGGCACTGTTTGTTCGAAATAAAATGATTTATATGGTGAAACACGATTGTTTCTATAACCTACGAATATGAAAGGATTCAAATAAAAATCGGCTAACCTCACTTAAGTTGTGCCCTTTTTTCTTTCCCATGTGGTTCTCGAGTCTATTGGGGTCAATTCATGGCCATTTTATGCGTTTTAATTGAGCTGGATTGTTTTCTCTATGATCAAACCTGTGTGCTCAATAAAACGCGTAAAATGGCCATAATCCTTCCTTATTCATGACAACATAAACAACTGAATCTTTTTTCGGCACCATACACAATATTTCCAACGTTACGCATATTTCAAGCTTGGACCACCTGCATGGTTCATGCAGAATTTGTTGGGAAAAGTCAAGGACTTTTCGAGGACTTCTTTTCCCAAATAACATGAAGTAAAGACCTTAATATGCGTAGATGGAGGGGGGTTCGTTTATTGCAATACCTTCCTTCATTATGGCACGGTTCCTAGGAACACCGAAACCATATAAAGAAAACACTTGCATGATGACCAAGAAAATTTTTGTGCATTGCTGTGCTTTCAATCATTCTTTTGGGCAATATATATATTTTTTAACGATGGTTATTTTTATTCAAGGAGCTTTTCAAAAATGTTCAAGGACTTCTGTGGAAAATTCAAGGACTTTTCATAGATATCCCACAATTTTTCAGTTTTCAAGGACTTTTCAAGGACATGATGCTTTTTCAAGGACTTTTCAAGGCTCGTGCGAACCATGACCTGTGATATGAATGAGCTAATTTCGTCTTATTTAAAATACAATATCATTCAGGCCTAAATGAAGTTCCCTAAAAAGGCTTTTAAGCCACAAAATAAAAATAGATGAAAATTGAGTATAAAAGATTTTTAAAAGGGGATCAATCTCGTTCCCAGAGGCCGCAATCCTTTTGGTCAGCGACAGGGATCGCGACCTCTGGCCAATCGGATTTGAAGGCCAATTCCTATTGGCTGTTGAAAGACAAAAGCATAACAACCGGAAGTCTCTAAAATACACAACATGGCAGAAGTTCCGAAAACACCAACAAAAGCAGCGACCACGGTTTGTCGAACCTGCAACGAAAACATAGTTGTGAAGAATCATCCTTTAGATTTATTTGGTGCAAAGTCATCACAAGAAAACATTCCTTCGGTGCTGGAAAGGATCTTTGAATTAAAAGCTGCGTTAAAAGATGGTCTCTCGTCATATATCTGTGGATGTTGTCACCATAAAGTGATGAAGTTCCAGGAATCTTTTAGAAAAATAGCGTTTTCGAGGCGACAACAAGAGTCAGTTTTACGTGTCAAAAGAGGAAAAACAACGGCAGAGAGTCCATCGGGAAGATTCTCACAAACGAGACGTGACCTCACACTATACTTTATTTTCGTATACATCAATTTGCCATCTCCGACCGCAAATAGCAAAAGCTAGACGAGGCGGGCGGAGAGGAAAGGTTACAGCAGTCATAACACATGATATTGTAATTAAAAGTAAAGTTCTAAATAAACTACGTGGATAAATAAGAATTACAGAAAAACAAGCTTAAGTCACAAAAATATAAAGTCTTACAGAATGATATTACGAGACAAATTTGCTACTAACAGAACCTATCAATTATTAGTGCTTTGAGGATGCAGAATTTGCCATTTTTTCTAGGAGAATGGGCATTTCAACATAATCGTCCTCTGTTTCCCTTATCGAGAGTAAAAAGTCATGAAAATTAGCTTTAGTGAAGAAATCACAGATGTTATACGGAGCCATGCAGGAGACGTCAAACTTTATATAAGATACTTTTTCAGCGTATAACATTAAGAGGCCCTGCGCCTAAGAAACGACCGATGATTTCCGGCTAAGAAATAAAATCGGCCGATTTTTATCTCCCAAGTAGAGGTTACCAAATACTATTAAAAAAGGACTTTCTTTTGTTTCAGTTTCGCTTTAAACAAAAAATATCGAGCCACCAACTTTTTCCGTCTGATAGCAGCAAAATCAGGCCTAAAATAAGCCTTCGACGAAAAGGGTTCAGAAATCACTATCGCAACGCAAAGTAACGAGAAAACTACACAGTGATGAAGAAAAAGGCCTTTTAATGCTATATCATTCGATAAACATTGAAAAACTGCCGAAGCGAATAAAAAATAAATTTTCATATATTGCATATTAAATTAGATGTAGCGTTGGAGCTGATTTTAAAATAATTATTTCTCAAAAGTCCAACGCTGCTGAAAGTAATCACAGAGATGAATCAGACATTGGAGGGATATACATTACGATTTTGGAAAAACATTTTTGGGCCAAAGTATACTGACGTTGTAAAAACCGTTCAAAGTTACCGTATTTACCGTTATGTTGCCACTTCGGCGAAACAGCTTCTCTGTTGCCAATATGGCCGAGGATAGCGTGGTAAACGCCACTTTAAACCTTGCTAGGCGCTCAAAACCATCCTAAATAGAAGTATAAAGAATTAAAAGGGCAAGGAAAATGAAAGATACACAGAAAAAGAAAATAACTCAAAATTACCAGCTGCTAAGGAGAGTTGAATCTTGGAAATGTTGTCGCGTGACAGCGTTCATTTGTCCAAACTGCAGCGGAATCCAAACAAATGCGTGGAATATAAGTAGAAAAAAGAAACAATCTTTCTATCACCAGAAATCGTGAAGTGAAACAGTCTTATGTTGTTCCTATTAATGATGATGAATTCAGCCTCACTCAGTCCAACTGCTTTGAATGTGGGCTGCATGTATTTCGTTTCATACATTCCAACGGACGTTACGGGTCAGCGCGTGTAGGGGTCAGCGGACCTAAAGAAGGTGACGAAGTTAGAGAGCAAGGCCATGCTTGAGGGACATTGGGGGGTACCCAATACCGCAATACCGTAAGAAAAATTGGCAAATACCGAAATACCGTGTCAAAAATTGACTACTGATACCGCATTTATTCTCGGTCACGTTTACTTAAAGTTGTATCCATCTTGCGTGTTGTTTTTTTATCTCAAGCATTTATGCACCATCAACCTCATGCTCAGCCATTGCGAGGAAACGTGAGATGACCTCGAATTGATCGGTACAACGATTGAAAAGGATGCTCTATCAATTTCATCATACATTATCTGTCAGAAATTGTGTGATGGTAATCATTTACCATTAATCTAAGGGGGTGTTTACATGAGAAAACTCGCACCGGCGCGAGTTTCGTACCGACATGACTTTTTGATTTCGTATCGCGTTTAGATGATGACTGGGTTATTTCACATCTCGTTATTTGAAGGTACACTTCATGTTGATAAAATGCACACATGATTCAAAATCACGAACATTACGCATGCGCTACCCGTTCCAGTCTACCGGCAGACCGATTTCACACCGAAACGGGTGGTCGTTTCGTGTTTACATGATACCGTTGCGAGATTTCGTACCGGAGTGAAATTATCGCCCCGTTGCGACAACCGGAGTAAACTCACGCCGGGGCGATTCGCGCCGGCATGACTTTTTGTGGTGGTATCATGTAAACAAATGTAGAGCCATGAGAGGGAACCGGAGTGATCTCGCCGCGGCGCGAAAGTTGCCCCGGTGTCATGTAAACACCCCCTAACGTCTTAAAAATACTCACGTGCATTAGACAGGATGAAAAACCGCATACCCCAGGGCTAAATGATACTGCAATACTGCGCTTTAAAATCCAAATTCCCGAAGTACCGCTTGGAAAAAAGGTCAATACCCGCGCAATACCGTAAGCCCCCATTCCCCCCCCCCCCCCACCCCCCATGCTGTTTACAATCTTTGCAGATCATAGCAACAAGCTTTCATCTTTCAATGTTAGTATGCTGAAAGACACGTGCGGGTATTTCGAAATAGCCAAGGTTTGAGAACTTGTAAAGGAATGTGACAGAGTGCAGCAAAAAATAATTTCATTCTGTAACTTTCCTCAGCAAGAGTTTGAGTGCATGGTATGCTGTCCAATGTTATATGACAAGTTGTGCGTAGTGCATTGGTTATTATCTAATTATCGTAAATATTATTGTGGAAAAAAATTATGAAGCATTTTATAAAATGAAGTTGCAAAATGAGTGAGGCACTTTCATCGATTTAAAAAATCTTACCGGTCTCCTATCTTTTTTTATGATGTCCTCCCCGAGGGGGTGACCCTATTCGGTGTAATGGCGGAATACACGGGATATTGTAAAATATGGAACATACGGAATACTCTAAAACACGGTATTTACAAAATATTCTTTATTTGATTTGAACTGGACTGAAAAAAAAGCAGAGGCAGAGAATACTCGGTTGTTTTGAAATATTAAAAATTCAATTTTCGTACTGCCGTAAGCAATACTTTTGACCTTATGACGGTTTTGAAAGCCATCTTGACGGGTGAATGGTTTTGTATCACTGGAATCTAATGTCGGGTAATTTTCATAAAACGGCTGTTCTAAAAAGGAGAAGAATTGTAAACTTAAGCTTGACAGGATTGTACAAACAATTAGTGAGGGCCACACCTGTGCCTAAATTTGTCCGGTCGCTTGCTTTAGATTTTCCAGACATTTGTCCGCAATTCTTGGGCGTAATGAACTCAGTTTTCGCGACCAAGATGTTCCCCGTTCTCGGGAGCCACAGCACTCCAATATCTCTTTTTCTTTTCCTTGGAGGCAGACATTGGACATTGACCTGAATGATCCTCGCCCCCCCAAAAAAGATTATGTCAGACTCCTTTCAATAGAGTGCTGTCCAGAAGCGTCGACTCTTGACCCCGCAACACTCAGATCACGCCGAGGCCGGTGACGGTGCGGCGGTTCGGGAATTTTTCCTTTTTAAGTCATCTTTGCTTGTGAAAAAATAGCATTACATTGTTTCATTAAACGCTTTCTGGCCGGGAAAAAGTTGTTTTCCTATTTGTGCATTCGTTTAGATTCCGCCGCAGTTTAGACAAATGACGTCACTGGCCGGTGTCACGCGACGACATTTTCCAGGTTCAAGTTTCGTCAGCAGATGATTATTTCGAGTTATTTTCTTTTTCTGCCTATTTTTCACCTTCCTTTCTCTTTTAATTCTACGTCCTTCTAATTAGGATGGTCTTTGAGCGCCTAGCCATCTGCTGACGAAACTTGAACCTGGAAACAGTATTGCGGTACTGTTCATTGCGCTCTCCAGTCTAATGCACGTGAGTATTTTTAAGACGTTAGATTAATGGTAAATGATTACCATTACACAATTTCTGACAGATAATGCATGATGAAATTGATAGAGCATCCTTTTCAATCGTTGTACCGATCAATTCGAGGTCATCTCACGTTTCCTCGCAATGGCTGAGCATGAGGTTGATGGTGCATAAATGCTTGAGATAAAAAAACAACACGCAAGATGGATGCAACTTTAAGTAAACGTGACCGAGAATAAATGCGGTATCAGTAGTCAATTTTTGACACGGTATTTCGGTATTTGCCAATTTTTCTTACGGTATTGCGGTATTGGGTACCCCCCAATGTCCCTCAAGCATGGCCTTGCTCTCTAACTTCGTCACCTTCTTTAGGTCCGCTGACCCCTACACGCGCTGACCCGTAACGTCCGTTGGAATGTATGAAACGAAATACATGCAGCCCACATTCAAAGCACTTGGACTGAGTGAGGCTGAATTCATCATCATTAATAGGAACAACATAAGACTGTTTCACTTCACGATTTCTGGTGATAGAAAGATTGTTTCTTTTTTCTACTTATATTCCACGCATTTGTTTGGATTCCGCTGCAGTTTGGACAAATGAACGCTGTCACGCGACAACATTTCCAAGATTCAACTCTCCTTAGCAGCTGGTAATTTTGAGTTATTTTCTTTTTCTGTGTATCTTTCATTTTCCTTTCCCTTTTAATTCTTTATACTTCTATTTAGGATGGTTTTGAGCGCCTAGCAAGGTTTAAAGTGGCGTTTACCACGCTATCCTCGGCCATATTGGCAACAGAGAAGCTGTTTCGCCGAAGTGGCAACATAACAGTAAATACGGTAACTTTGAACGGTTTTTACAACGTCAGTATACTTTGGCCCAAAAATGTTTTTCCAAAATCGTAATGTATATCCCTCCAATGTCTGATTCATCTCTGTGATTACTTTCAGCAGCGTTGGACTTTTGAGAAATAATTATTTTAAAATCAGCTCCAACGCTACATCTAATTTAATATGCAATATATGAAAATTTATTTTTTATTCGCTTCGGCAGTTTTTCAATGTTTATCGAATGATATAGCATTAAAAGGCCTTTTTCTTCATCACTGTGTAGTTTTCTCGTTACTTTGCGTTGCGATAGTGATTTCTGAACCCTTTTCGTCGAAGGCTTATTTTAGGCCTGATTTTGCTGCTATCAGACGGAAAAAGTTGGTGGCTCGATATTTTTTGTTTAAAGCGAAGCTGAAACAAAAGAAAGTCCTTTTTTAATAGTATTTGGTAGCCTCTGCTTGGGAGATAAAAATCGGCCGATTTTGTTTTTTAGCCGGAAATCATCGGTCGTTTCTTAGGCGCAGGGCCTCTTAATTTTGTAAAGGTAGAATTTTGAGGAAAAAAAAATAAAGGCACAGCATTGGCTCTGGGTTCAGAAAAATACATCAAACGAAGGGCTCGTTTTTGAAGCACGATAATTTTTAGTAAATGGGTTTTGGCAGCTTAACCCCAAGCCGCCAAACCATATGTCAGATAAGGCAATATCAAGGATTGATAAATATTTAAAAAGGTTGTACGTGGGACGAAGTGCCTACGACGGGCAACAACACCAACAGTTCTGCTTATTTTTAATGCAACATTATTAATATGAAATTTCCAGCTTAAATTGCTGTCAGGACGCCAAGATATTTAACATGGTCTTCACACTGAAGAGTGGTAGGAATTTGAGTACAGTTATCAGACATTTCAATGTTAACCGAGTAGTTCAACTTACGTTGATATTGACGAAAGATAACATAGTTTGACTTTTTAGCATTGAGCGTTAACTTATTTGCATTGAGCCAGTCGGAGACTTTGAGTAGTTCGCTATTGACGGTCTTTTCAAGAGATTTCAAATTAGTGTAGCATACAGCAAGTTCGTGTCATCAGCAAAGAGATAGAATGACAATTTCGCTGAAAAATGGTGAATATCGTTAATACAGATTAAGAATAGCAGAGGACCAAGCACAGACCCCTACGGGACACCACATGAGGTCATACATTCGGTAGATAAGTTAAGACCCACTTCAGTTATTTGTGAACGACCAAGAAGTTACGAGGCAATAATAAATATTTCCTCTGAGGTATCAAATGGCATGTTGCGTGGAATGGTTTTCGCGGAAGACATACTGTGACTTAAACAGGATATCGTGTTTACCAAGATAGGATTTGAGGCGGTGGTACATTGCTTTTTCAAATATCCGATTGAAAATAGACAGTAATGATATCGGAGGATAATTACAAGGCTCAGTCTCATCGTCATTTTTGTACACAGGAACAACTCTCGCTTTTTTCAGTTTGGATGGGAAGATGCCCTTTTGCACAGATATGTTTATGATGATGGAGAGAGGTAGCAGCTGCTCCAGCAGCAAAGGTAATGGCCGAATCGACCCGAACCTTCTCTTTCAGCTGCGTTATTTCCTTCGAAAGGGCGTCGACCTTATCCTTTTAATCTTGATTTTGTTGCTTTAGTGAAGTAACTGACTCTTTTGGCATGATTTCAGTGAAAATTATTAACAAAAGGACAGTAGAAAAGCGACTCATTAAGGTAAGAAGCAGGAGCTCAAAATTAAACGTCCATCTTGGCTCCTGACCGCTGACCTGACTAAAGAAGAGTAGGATTTACGAAGACGCACCTGCAAAAGGGCCCTCCAGCACATGGACAAACCTTCGAAAACTCGACCACGGCCAATGCTTCCTGCGCCTTCAGCAGAGGGCGACAGGGAAAAAACGAAATCTTGCAAAGACAATTGAATCCTCAACAGAACCATCAAAACAAGAAGAATTTCCCTCGCTGTCTGGTTTGCTGAACCCACTGGTATTGTAAATACCTGTACACCATTACATATCATTAAGCTAGATTAAATCTTGGCTGCTAGGTCCTTAAAACCTTGATATCAAAATGTGCATTTTCCGTACTGTTCTTCCAACGTGTTTAATATTCTCGAGCTGAAAAGCAATATATATTTGCCATGGTAATTTTTTTCCTTTTTTCTCACATGCATGATACATGCAAGATGAGGAGAAAATTGCATCCTGATCTCTCTACGGGACTAAGAAATAATGCTATGCTTGGCGGCATATAATAGCTATCAAAGAGATACTTATGTATTGTAAGCAATTTATTACAATATATAGATTGTTAGTTGAAAAACACATAACATAATAATAACAAAAAACGCTTGTTGGGTGATTTAAATGATATTTTTTTTCGTATCTTTAATAATCTAATTGCTTAATAGTTGAGTTGTAGAGTTTTAGATAACCTGAATTTGGAGACCATCCTGTTATCTGTGAAGTAAACTTTAAAGCCAAAGATGTAAGTTGCCAGTAAGCTCTACTTTTCTCTTTGAATCAACTAAAAAGTCATATCAAATTATGAGTACATAATATTCCTTATAGATAAAGACGATAAACAATTTACTGAATGTCTGTAATTTTGTGTAACTCAATTTTGACTGCGCTCCCCCCAAAAAGAAAATACCTGAAACATAAAAAAATTACTACACCTTTTGTTGTTCATTACGAGAAAATACACATTCATTTGCGTGAATCGTCGACCAACAGCGCGAAGATACATTCATTAGCGCGAAAAAGGGAACATTTGCCCATAAATCAGATTCAATAACGATTTTTGCATTTTAATCAACATTCAATAAAATTTTTGGGCATTCAAACAAAAGAGAAAAATATGTTTTCATTAACGCCAACATGCGAGTCATTAACATTACCTTGAAAATCATTAGGGACAATAGACAAACATTTAAGTGCAAACGCTATTCATTAACATTTTTATGACATTCTTTGCAATTCAATAGAGTGTTTTCACTCACGTGGCCAGCATCTATGCAAGTTTATTAGAACGAAAGAAAGCGTTTGCATAAGAAAAGAGTTCAACTCCCACAGGATTGGTTTGGGACACCAACATGGCCACCATTTCATTGTTTTGGGACACCAATATGGCCGCCGTGACGTCATGTGAAAACACTCTATAGCGTTCCTGGACAGCTTTAGAATGGGTAAGACAAACATTAATGCGCATGTACAATCAATTGAGCGTTCTGTACATTTAATATACAAAAATCTATTTTCAAATAAACAATACCAATTCCCCCGAAAATTGGCCTGAATTTGTTTAAGGAATCACGCCATACTTCGCCACTGCTTGTTCGTCGACGGCTGCGGGTATACATTTTCCCTAGACGGCCAGAAGTCATGGTGGGCGCGACAGGGAGTGGAGGGCGTACCGGTAAGTGTGCGGCCAAAGAGGACGAAACTTGACTATGACCATGGCAATATCACCTATCAATGTTTTCCTCGGCATCTGCTGGAGTAATGAATACTGTGTCGGTTTTTTTTCAAGCACGGGCGAGGAAATAATGGATTCCGATAAATCGGTGGTCTTTAGGTATGACGGCGTTCCAGCCCACCTAGATTTGGCCATTCCCGCCCCACATACCGCACAGCTTATGCTTTCCCCCTTGATATCGTTGAAGAGGATTTAAGTTGCCTGAAAGCTACACCAAAGGCCGACATCTCGAGTCCAGAAATTTAAAGATGTATAACAGGAATGAGGGCAAGTCCTAGCAATCCTGCTAGCGGAGGTCGGAACAACAACTGCAGTGCTTGAAGCTCTGCGCAGAAACATGACATTGTGACCGCAGCTAAATGTGCTAAGGGGTACCATTTCATACAAACCTACCTCCCAAAATGTGTGAATAGCGAGGTTTTTAAGGGATATACATTTAACGGAGTGAAACTCGGGCCAAATTTGTTTGAATTTCTATTGTTTAATTGAAAAACGTTTTTTGCATATTAAATGTAAAGAACACTCAATTGATTGTACATGTGCATTAATGTTTGTCTTACCCATTCTAAAGCAGTCCAGGAACGCTATTGAATTGCAAAGAATGTCATAAAAATGTTAATGAATAGCGTTTGCACTTAAATGTTTGTCTATTGTCCCTGATGATTTTCAAGGTAATGTTAATGACTCGCATGTTGGCGTTAATGAAAACATATTTTTCTCCTTTGTATGAATGCCCAAAAATGTTATTGAATGTTGATTAAAATGCAAAAATCGTTTTTGAATCTGATTTATGGGCAAATGTTTGCTTTTTCGCGCTAATGAATGTATCTTCGCGCTATTGGTCGCGGTTTTACGCAAATGATTGCGTATTTCCTCGTAATGAACAGCAAAAGGTGTAGTAAGTGAAATTAACTTTAATATATTATTGTTTTTGGCTTTTTAAAAATTTCTATCAGCCAAAAGATGAGCCACTTTTGGAGGAAGGAACCAGAAATGTTGACACATTGGCCACACTGACTTAGGAAAAATAATACCCAGTGGCTATTCGTAAGGGACCCGTGCACCGAAGTGTATTTGCTATTCATACGGGATCAAGTCTCTTCTTGAAATTTATATGAAATTTCTAAGTCTCTTGAAATTTCTGGTCATTAAATTTCCATGAAAGTGTAAAAGTCTCTTCAACCACCGTTCAATTTTTAAGGAAAAAAAATTCAGTGGCAAATTCTAAAAGGAAAAAAAAAATCGGTACGTCTGAGAACCGATCCCGGGGCGTAGAATCTATAGTTCGTAGCCTGGTAGAGTTTGATTTTCATTCTTATACACGACTTTCATAATGGCGGACCGCTCGGGCGGAGTGGGAGCGAACCACATCAGAGCGAGGCAAGTAAGGCCACTATATTTATCTCCGAGAGAAATCGTGTCGAAAAACATGCAAATGCCTTCCAAATTTATTTGGCTTGTCGAGTTGTTTTAGTTTCTTTGACGTAAAAAAGTAGAAATTCGGTACACCTTCACTATCTGCAAGAGAAATTTATCAATAAACAATCGCTGATCGGAAGAAAAATGCCTACGAGTTGCTGTGTTCCTGAATGCACAAAGAAAGGTTATCTGCACGAAAATGGGAGAAACGTTTCTCACTTCAAGTTTCCAGATGATCCACTTCGAAGGAAAAAATGGATTCACGCTATTAGAAGAGATGAGGGAGTGTATTTTCAGATACAAGAATGGACTAAAGTTTGCTCAAGGCATTTTAAAGAGTACGACTTTATCAAGACGCTCAGCGGTAGGAGAGATCTGCGATCGAATGCCGTTACATCGCTGTTTCCTTGGACTCGAACCTTTTTTCGAACCATTTCTCCTGGTGGAGGCATTACTTTTATTAGCCAGTTGTATACTGGGAGCATTTCTGATAGGGAAATAGTAGTAAGAAGTGGTTTGTTAGATTTGCCATTCCAGGAAAAAGATTCCATCATGGCTGACAAGGGATTTACTATCCAGGATTTGCTCCCTTTGGGAGTATCGCTAAACATCCCACCCTTCGTTGGTAGCTCTGCACAAATGCCAGCAAATGATGCAGTTCGCACTCAAGAAATTGCCAGTCTACGCATACATGTTGAGCGAGCAATTAACAAAATAAAAAATTTCCACATTTGGGATGGGGTTGTACCTCTCCACCAGTTTGGTGTTGTAAATCAAATGTGGGCAGTTTGTGCAATTTTATGCAATGCCCAATCCAATATCATTTCTATTTAAACTGTTTTGTGTATTGACAAATTTACATTTTGGTATTTTTGTCATGCTACTCTGTAATTTTGGACAATGGTAACTAAGAAAGTTCACCTTAGAAAATTCACATTTACTTTCCTTATTTAATAAACTTGTTGCAAAGAACACAGCAATAAAGGATATTGAAGAACAAATAACAGTGCTTCTGGTCTTCAGACTATAATATGTTCCCACAGTAAAAACAGGTAGAATAATGCATGATGTCTAAAACGTCTCCCTTGAAAATACATAATGCCAGCAGTTTTAATTGATGTGGGGGTTCGTTCTTTCTAAAGCTATGGCAACTTTTGGCTTGAAAATAAAAACAGTGGTCATCAGTTGCGGCAGTTATTCCCCTTAGATATTCATCTTCGAGGAATGTCTTCGCTTTTCTTAAGGACGTTGGCACAGAATGATGTTGAATATTGGAAATACGTTTTCCCTAACTGGCTATGTGTTCGTTCATTTCTGCCCTGGTGAACATAGGCATCTTTTCAAGAGACGTACTCCATCCATCAGTGGGATTACTTGACAGACGGTTTGTTAGCATCACCATGTGAGGAGTCCGTAACACTTGATGTCGCTCCGATTCTAATGCGTTGCTGTTTTCGCTTAGTGTACCGACCATTTGGATCGGGATCCACGATATTTTTGTCCTTTCCCGGTCTTGATATACTCTTCTACCCTGATAAAGAAGTCAGATGATTATTAAACTTGAACAAATCTTACAATTGACTGGTAGAATTGGTAGAATATAGATTACAAAGCGATCGCTGTCTTACCTCTTTACAAGTTCAGCTTTGGTTTTGAGGCTTTTGTCTGGATCACCTCTACATTTCAACCAAAATTTAAGTTCTTCGTTCTTTAATTCAGACAGTTTTCGGCCGCAAAGTGACGCACCAGGAATATCCTGCTCCTCTAGAAACGATTTACTCATGCTAGATAAGATCGCTTTGCGTCGCGTCGATTCGATTTGTTTTGGTTACCGTGGCCTTACTTGCCTCGCTCTGATATGGTTCGTTTCCACTCCGCCCGAGCGGTCCGCCATTATGAAAGTCGTGTATAGCAACAACCTTAACCCTAACTAGAAGCTAACTGTTTCGAGTCAGTGCTTAACCCTAATCAGTATGCTTACCTCTTATCACTATTTTCATTGCGTAAACCCTAATCATTTTAGTCAGAATCCCGTATGAATAGCAAATACAAGTCGATGTACGGGTCCCATACGAATAGCCACTAGGAAAAAAATAATAAATGTAGGAAATTGGCTTTTAGCAGGGCTGTCTGACATTTATCTTGCAAAATCAGTGTTGCATTTAAAATATGAGATCTTTGTTTTTTAACAACATGCAGCCGCTTCAGTATATTATAAACTACGAATGATCCCACTAGGCACATAACTCTTCTCCATATCAAAGTGTCTTTGGTTGAGAGCTCAAATTCATTTCCCTCACCTGGGAGAACAATGCAATATTTTCCTCTCACTGCTTTACTCTCCGAGAGCGTCGGAATAGTGCAATTAACTCTGAAAAGGACCACAACTTAAAGCCTTTAAAAACAGACATCTTCCTCGATGATGTCTTCGATTCGCCGCCATGTTTGGCGCTTGAACTGGCTTCCAGACCTATCCGCTAGTGGCTTACGCGATCACGTGGGGCTTTTGACCCAATAGAAATGTCTAGGAGATCAGTTTTCTTGGCTCAAATCTTTAGGTGGACTCCTGTGCAGTACAACAGTGGTTTGCAAACGAATTGTGTTTAAAACGAATGCACCCGAAAAAGATGTTCTTTTCAAGGCAAAATTTTAACTTGTCAGGTTGCTTACATTTGGCTTGTTTCAAAATCGACTGCTTGACCCCGTTGCATCGCGCATTAAAGGAGGAAGGTAAGCTTAACATGTGCACAAACTCGTGTTTGGTTATTGCGTACGTCGCTCGATTGTCTCTGCTAAATTAGAAGGGTTTATTTTCGGGTGCTCTTTGGTTTTTATAGATATAGTTTCCATCGTTTTTGTTTATACAGATATGGATGTGGTCTTTGCTGCAAAATTGTCTTCGGAATCCTTTCATATCTGCTAATTAAAAAAAAACTATACAAGAGACTGATTCATTATAGTTATGACTTAACGCTGTTTTTCCCCTAGGATTAGGTAGGACTTAGCAGTATAACTAAAACCCGTAGTGGTTCTGATCGAGGAAATAAGCAGAACTTCCCTTTTTCGTGGCATTAAATGACGCCATGTTTACCTACTGACGGTTTATGCATTCAAGTATCAGCTTAAGCTTATTTTTCTCTGAATTACGCATCTGTTCGGCGACGTAACTTTTCTTCAAATGCCAGGCCAACATTTCTTGCTTTATATTAAATCTAGGTTTGTGATTAGCTTCCTCAATATGATTGCTATATTCTAAACTATATGTAGTCACTAGTATAATAATTCTTAGTCGATCGCTACATAGTCGGTAACCCGGTCAAGGTTTTCAAAACGCTTGAAGACCGGCAGTCCTATATTCTCAGTAAATTTCAAAAAATGGAAAAATCCTAGCCAATCTAAAAGTCAAGCGATCCTGATATGCTTTATAGATCTCAAGTATAGCGTTTGGTTTACGCTGGGCTCAGACACGCTTGGAAATTTTTGTGCCAATTTTGGCCAAGTTTCGTGTCCCCGTTTCCCCAGTCCTCTTTTTTGAAATTCTGCGCGGCCATATCACGAGCCCGGGAAGAGCGAAAATCGGTCAGGCTTTATCGCCATGTGAGAGAGAACTGGTACTAATAAACAATGTTTTGACGAGCGCGATAAAAGCTACGAAGAAAGAGCTTTTTATCGGTACCTTGCATGCCTTGTCTTCGAATATTTTGAGACTAGCTTTATGTCGGCGAAGAGAGAGTTTCTTGCGAGGTTCTTGAGAGAAAAGTCTGGCTGAAGTAAGGTTTGGAAAAGGTTTTATATCTGCTGTTTGGTGCCCATATCTCAAAAACGGAAACGAGGAAAACATGAAGAAGGTATTTATCCTTTGTTTTGATGCTTTAGTTGCTTAAGTTTGGAGCTTACGCACGTGAATTTTTCTTACAAAAAATACCATTTTTAGGTCAATCAGGTTCACATCACGCTTGTTAATGGATGAACTAACAGGTTTTGGATGACTTGCGAGAAGCAAGAAAATCACTCCTCCGCTCCGAGGTTGTCCTATTCTCAGTAAAGCGATTTCTACTTCGTGAATTGTCAAGACAAAATGCTAACCTTCGTGGCAGATAATAATAAACAGCGAGGAATTTTGTTCGTTGAAAAGTGGGAAGTTACAATAATACATCATGTCATCGTCAAACAACACCAGTTCAGCCACGTTCAAGTGTATTTGAGGTCTCTTCTTTGACATTAAAACACCCCCACCAAACAAGAAAGGTGTCCCTTCAAATTTCTTAATGAAGGTAAGTTAAACTTATCGAAGCGAAGTTCTTAAAGAAGGCATTTTGAAACTTAGTTGTTACTAAAGAGATCGATAATTAGGACGACAATCGATATACATAACAGAGCTGCTGCTCTAAATGACATGATGTCTACTGAGCTGAAATATTACTGTATGAATAGTTTAACTTGTGTTCATTTCATTTATTGGTTTCAAATTGCAATTCCTAATGTTTTCACGGCTCTTCAATGCCGTTATAATTCAGCCGTAGTTCGTCTGGCTTCACGTCGCCATCTTGAATTTGTCTTTGTTAGGAACCAGTCTTCGCACGGTCACGAAAAAAGTTGGCCCGGATTGAAGCAAAAATTTCCAAGCGTGCAGAAGACGAAACCGTGTTTTGTGACACTTGAAACTTTTTGCAGCTCGACTGCCGGTCAAGGTTTTCAAAACACTAATTGACCGGCAGTCCTATTGTTGGTTTTCACATGACGTCACTAAAATTCAAACTAAAAAACTATCTATCCTACCGAGATTTTACTTTCACGATGCATTAGAGCAGCTGAAAACTAATTTTCATACAAATTTTCGCTTCAAAAGGGTTCTTGGTTTTGTGATAGAGTACGCTTGAATTTCTAAGCTTTTACGTGACGCGGCATTTACATGACGGCCAAGACAACTGTCATGTAGATTAAAAAAATGTCTTATTTCAGGAAATTTTGCTATCTAAACATTTCATGTATTAGAAAAAGTGTTACTTTAATGTTTATTAGTTTCTCGAAGAATAAATTCACGGTTTTGTAGCAAAACTCGGTAACAGATGTTTCTGTTGCTTTCCGTCCGCCATGTTGGAGCTCATCGAGGTGAGCACCAGCATGGCGTCTCCATACAAATCTCTATAAGTTTGGGTAAAACATTTCTTCGGATATCTCATATACGAAATATTCCTCTGACCTGAATCTTGGCGAGGGTCTGTATATATGTACCTCCTTTGATTTCCCAGATTCTTGACTTGATCTATTGAACGGTTTTGATTTTTTATTTTGAGCAATAATCTCCGTAAATTTCACAAATCGAAAAAAATCCCAGCTAATCTAAATTATTCGTAGGAAGATTGAGAAAAGTCAAACGATCCTGAAATGCTGTATAGATCTCAAGTATAGCGTTTGGTTTACGCTGGGCTTAGAAGACGAACCGTGTTTTGAGACACTTGAAACTTTTTGCAGCTCGACGGACCGGTCAAGGTGGGCGTCGATAAAACCCGGATCATGGAACATTCCGGAACATGAAAAAATAAAATAATTTTCAAGAAAAAAATAAATAATAACATAAAATAACAACAACAACAACAACAAAAAACAACGAAAAATAAAGAAAAAGAAACTGGTATCATCTCCGAGTATGAGAAAACAATATTTTGTCGCAATTAATTTGTTGGGCGATTGAGGGTCTATGCAAATGACAGTATTGAGTGAAGGCTTGCTTCTAAATTCAAAATATATTATAATTAAAATAAAAAGAGCTTAGGGGCTCGTCGCTTTGGACTTTGGTGGATAAGATTCACATTCGCAGTGGTAGCGCAGTCGTAGTTTCTAACTGTTATCAGTTTTTCTAACTGTTATCAGTTAGCCTGAATTTTAGCCGTCTCCCGAGTCGCAAGTTGAGGACTGGCGATCGACGCTGTCAAAGTGATTTGGGTATCCTCCGACGACAAAACTGGTGAGAGCGAAGTTATTTGAGAGATAACTTTTGCAATGTATTTATAGTTATCTGCTAATTCGAATGCTTTGCTAACGTGTTTGTTTCTTTGAATTTTGTGACGTTCCCTGGATTTTAGTGAACAAGATTTCATTTTGGAAACAGTAATGCGTAGCTATTCTCGGCGACAAGACTTCACGACGGAACCAAATGCTCCGAAATTGATATATTTAGCAAAGTGGAACACAAAAACAAACAAACAAACAAAGACGGACGGCTTCTTTCCTTTCTATTCACCTTTGATCCGGACATGTAACAAACAGATACTACAATATTCAGTGAATTTAGCTGAAAAATAGTGTTTACAAAAATAACAAGTGGCGTAAGAAAACCTTCAAGTGTCGTCAATAAACTAGGCATGGGCTCGAAATATAGGGGGGAACAGCGTTTCAGCACATAGAGTTGAAAAAAAAATGCAACGTCACAGGGGATGCTCAAATTAAATCACTGTGACAGCGGTGATCGCCATCCTACACCAGGCGGGAAAAAGAGGGGACTGTAAACTAGCTTGAATTTCAGCCGTCTCCACGAGTCGCAAACTCCTCTTGCGACTCGAGGAGACGTCTGAAATATCAGGCTGACTGTAAACAGTATAGAAACTACTACGAATGTGAGTATTGTCCACTAAAATCCAAAGACAGGAGCTCCTAAGCTCTTCTTAAGTTGACAGAGTCTAGTCTGTAAGTAATTCATGTCAAACTCAAGAAAGCAAAGCACCTCAAGTAAGCAAATGTCGGTTATATATATAAGGAGACTATATGTTGGCTTGAAATGAGTTAGGCCTGTTTCAAACGTTGTGCTACTGCTGTGCTAAGCTGGCTCGACTGTAGCTCGACTGTAGCACGACACTAGCACGACTTGGTTTCAGACGTCGAATTTAATTCAGTCGAATAGAACAGCTGTTGCCGAAAACAAAACACAAAAATAAAGAAACGGTCTAGCAAACTTTTAAATATATATTCTAATTTATTTATAATTTACGGATTGAGTTCGGCACGGCGGTAGCACGACGTTTGAAACCAAGTCGAGCTACTGCCGTGTAGCACGGCAGTAGCACGACTTGGTTTCAAACGTCGCGCTACTGCCGTGCTAAAGTCAAATTTAATTTGATTTCGATTTAATTTGATAGATTGATTTAATTTCGGCTCGGCAGTAGCACGACGTTTGAAATGGGCCTTACCTACCGACTTGGCTTGACTTGGCTCCTTTGTGGGAAGGAGCGTTGCGTGACGAGCCTAAATACGGCTGCAAAGGAGACTAGCCTTCTCGCGACCCATTTTAATATAGTTTGAATTTCGAAGCAAGCCTTCACTCATTACTGTCATTTGCATGGACCCTCAATCGCCCAACAAATAAATTGCGACAAAATACTGTTGTTCCCGAAACCAAAAATATCCACCAAAACCAAAGTAGGAACAATTCTTGACTGTATTAGTTTCCAAATAAGCTTTACAATCGTATACAGGCCACCATCCAAAATTGTACGAGCGAACAAAAACTAAAGACAAAACCATGTGCTCACATCCGGGTTTTTTACACGTAATCATTTGATTTAAGTGTCACTGAAATGTCTCTTTTGAAAATTGAATAAACAATGTCATGTCCATTTCCGGCTGTAACATCCTCCCCCCGTGTTCGGCTACATCAGTTGGGCGAACACTCTTCCAAAAGGGCTAATTTCGCTACAGGACGTCTTAATAGACCAAACTTGGTCTTCACTTCAGCTGATCTTACAACATTGTCAGATCCAGGGAAAACGGTCACAATCCTCCCAAGAGGCCAGCACCCTCTTGGAGTTCCATAGTCAACTATAAGCACGAGGTCACCAACCTTCAGGTTAGGTACAGCCTGGAACCATTTCTTGCGGGCAGTTAAACCAGGTAAATACTCATGCAACCATCTTTTCCAAATATGGGTGGTGATGGCTTGCGCTTGTCGCCAGCGCTTTTGGCTTGATATTTCCTTGTCAGCGAAGATTCCAGGTGGCAAGTTGGGGGTTGCTCTGCCAATGAGGAAGTGGTTTGGGGTTAACGCTTCAAGATCGTCCGTATCTGAACTCACTTCAGTCAATGGACGACTGTTGACTAGGAATTCAACTTCAGTAATTGCAGTTAACAACACCTCATCCGTCAGAACTTGATTCTGCAGAACAACATTAAGAGCTTTCTTGCAGGATCTCACCAGACGTTCCCATACTCCCCCCATGTGGGGTGCTGCAGGAGGGTTGAATACCCATTGAATTCGTTCTTTACTCAGCGCGCCTGCAATTTTGTCTTGATTCCATCCATTAAGACACTCTCTTATTTCGCGATTCGCCCCAACAAAGTTCGTACCATTGTCAGAGTATATAACAGTCGGTTTACCTCTCCTTGCGATAAACCGTCGGAGAGACATAATGAAAGAATCAGTGGATAAGGAGTGGGCGACTTCGAGATGTACTCCTCTAGTTACAAGGCAAGTAAAAAGGCAGCCATATCTTTTTTCTTGCTTCCTGAGGTGCTTCACTTTCAAAGGTCCAAAGAAATCTACTCCAACCTTTGAGAATGCAGGTGCAACCTGCAGGCGGTCGGCGGGTAGTCCCGCCATTAAAGGTGGTTCTGGCTTTGCTCTTCTCCTTCTGCAGTATGAACATCGGTGTAGAATCTTCCTTACAGCTGTACGGCAACGTAGGATCCAATACTGTCGTCTCAGTTCGTTCCGAACATGTTCAACACCTTCATGCCTCAGTTTCTCATGACAGTCCATAACAATGAGGCGACTCAGCTCATCATCAGGTGATAACACAATGGGGTGTCGACTTGAGAATGGAATATCTGCGCTTTCGATCCGTCCACCAACACGAACAATTTCGTCTCCATCGAGAAAGGGAGAAAGAGAGGCCAGTCTACTCTTGGGAGAGACCTGCAGGTTTCTCTTGAGGGTTGCAATCTCTTGAGGGAAACTTTTCACTTGGGCGGTGCCGATCCAGAACTTTTGAGCACGCTCCAGCTCCTCCACTAGCAATGGACCACTTTGACGGTCAGTCCTTCGACATCTGCAGTTGTAAACAAATCGGAAAGAGTAAGCAGTTACTCTAAGACGTGGTGTTAGGGATGAATACTTGGTTAACGAAATGAACTCTTCCTTTGAAGTTTGAGCTTGCGATGCACTGTACGCTGAGGTCTCTTGTTTCTGCTGGCTGGAGGATTCAAGCTTTGAATTTCCCTCAGGCCACTTTTCTTCAGAAAGGGTAAAAAATACAGGACCATTCAACCATCTACTCTCTGATGTGATAGCTGTGACTGGAAGTCCTCTGCTACCATCGTCTGCTGGGTTAAGAGCACCAGGGCAATGATTCCATTGGTTTGGTTCAGTTGTGTCCAGAATCTCCCCAACTCGGTTCGCAATGAAGGCGGGGTGTCGCTTGGATTCACCACGAATCCACTGAAACACAGTGCTACTATCAGTCCACAGATAGGTGGAGTCTATCCTGTAATCATGTTCCTTGATTACCACAGTAGATAACCTTGCACTTAAAACTGCAGCCTGCAGCTCTAGTCTAGGGATGCTCAAAGGTTTCTTGGGAGCTACACGCGTCTTAGCTGTTACAAAGGCACACTTGACAGAACCATTGGCATAACTGAATCTCAAATAGGCTACAGAACAGAATGCTTGTTCACTTGCATCACCAAACACATGAAGCTGGATAACGGTGGGACTGTCCGAAACATGACGGTAAAATCGAGGAACCAAGAATTCTGATAGACTATCCAGCTCTTTTTGCCATTTGGACCACTCTAAGAGGAACTCTGATGGAGGGGTTTCATCCCAGCCAATACCAAATTGCCACAGTTGTTGAAGGAGGAGCTTCGCTCTCACCAGGAATGGAGCCAGGAAACCAATTGGGTCGAACAATGACGCCATCAAACTCAGAATCTTACGTCGCGTGTCTCCTATATCTCTTTTCACCACTTTAAAACAAAACAGTCCAATCTTGTGTCCCAAATGACACTGAGCACGTTCCACAGGCATAACAATTTCTTCCTCTACCACCTTGATGGAGGGAGCTCTTTCTGATTCTGGTATACGTTCTATCACCTCTTTCACGTTCGAAACCCACTTGGTCAAGTTAAACCCAGCACGTTTTAGCATCACAACAAGTTGCTGTTGCAGTTCAAGTGCGTCACTTGTCGTCTTTACAGACTTAAAGAAATCATCCATATAAAAATTGCGCTTAACAGCACGAGCAGCAATAGGGTACTGCAGTCCATTGTCCTCTGCCGTCCTTAAAAGGGCATAATTAGAACACGTTGGTGCACACTTAGCCCCAAAGATATGTCGCAGGTACTGATAGACTTCAATTTCAGACTCCGGTGATTAGCGCCACAGAAAACGGAGGGCAGCTTGGTCCTCTGGTGGGACAGCAACTTGGTTAAACATTGCCTCTATGTCTCCAGAAAGGGCAACTTTTTCTTCTCTGAATCGCATGAAGATTCCAACAAGATTATTCAACAAGTCAGGTCCACTTACAAGGTGACTGTTCAATGAAGACCCTTGATATTTAGCCGCTGCATCACATACACGTCTAACCTTTCCAGGTTTATTAGGGTTAAGTACGGGATGGTGAGGGAGGTACCACGTACGTTTTGCTTGGTCAACAGTTTCCTCTTTGGCGAGTCTCTTGATATACCCCTTTTTTAGGTCTGTGTCAATGGTTTTCTTGTAGGCTTCGCCCAACTCAGGATCACGTTGAAGTCTCTTCTCTAGAAGACCAAGTCGGTGAATAGCCACAACACGATTGTCAGGAAGTTGGATGTTTTCGTCCTTCCAAAGCAGCGGAACCTCGTAACGACCTTCTACCTCCTGCGTCCGCTCACTCAGGAACTTCAACACCTTTTCATCTTCGACAGAACGCTGCACATCACAGTCATATCGACATCCAAAGTTCTCGGTCCGCCACCAAGTTTTAACTGTTTCATGAAGCACTTCATCAGGGGTTGCCACATGAACCTTGTAAACAGATTTACCATCTTCAATATAACCAGGTAGGCGACCAGTAACAGTCCACCCCAATTTAGTGCGAACACCAACAGGAGAACCTTTCGGTCCACATCGAGTCTCAAGAGGCACAATAAGTTCTGGGACATCACTTCCAAGGAGTAACGCGACTCGAGTTACAGAAACTTCAGTCAACTCTAAGTCTGCAAGGTGTGGCCATTTCTCTTGTAATTCTCTGAAATTCACCCTTCTTTCCGGCACGTTCAGGCGATCAACCACTAGAACTCTGTGCACATCAAACCTTGTACCAAAGTCATTCAACTGACTAACTTGAACATCAACACGCTTAGTCAGCAGCCTTGATGATTTCTGAATTCCATTCAGTAGAACACTTTCCACTGGACCCTCAAGGCCGAGATTTTTTGCAACATCTGTTGCCAGCAGACTGCAAGTACTTCCAGTGTCTAACATTGCATATGTGTTGAAGTACCCCTTTGGCCCATACAGGGTAACAGGCACAACTTGTAATAAAACAGAGTCACTACTACTCTTATGAGATGCACTAGAATGCTCGGTGGATGGGGTAACTGCTTCTGTTGCTGCTTGGTTATTTGATGAAGCTGTTTCATTGTTCCCACCAGGTGTTACATTTCTTGACGAGTGCAGTAATGCATTGTGACTTCGAGTACACCCATTCACTCCACACGGTTTCAAGTTCCTACAAGTGGTAAGCCAATGACCAGATCGGGGGCAGCAAAAACACATCTTATGTTTTTGAACTTCACTGAGGCGTTCTTCTACACTTAAGGCTTTGAACTTAGGGCAAGCTGACAGGTTATGCTGCTGTCCATCTCCCATTAAACAAGGTTTTGCTTGCTTGTTACGTGATGACAGGTTACCAAAGAAGGTATTGTGCTTTTCACCAGCACCTCCATAGCGACCTCTGAATGGGAACTTGAAGCAGTCATCATAAATATCCGCCTGGCCCTTTAGCCAGCTACAAAAGTCCTCCAGGCTTGGTTGATGTAAATTGCTTGTTCTCACATGGTCCTTCCACTCCACCTGGAGATTTGAGGATAGTTTATCCACTGCAATAGAGATATTGGCTTCGGCTGCTAGGTCATTTATGTATCCAAACCTTTTAAAGATCCAGACAGTAGTTGACACAACATCTGATAAGTTCCTCACTTCATGCGGTCGGTCATTCTGTATTCGTGATGTCTTTCTCAATCTGTCGAGTGTAACTTTTATAACAAGTGAGGGTTTTCCAAATCTAGCTTCCAATTCTTTCAATGCTTCATAGTAAGAATCCCCACTGTAACCATACCCTTCAATTGCAGACTTCGCTCTACCAACCACAGAGTTCTGAAGGTGTTGCATCTTTCCATTCAAAGACAAATCAGCATCATGAACAATTGATATAAACATCGATGACCAATCAGGCCATTGCAAGGGGTCACCGTCAAATTTCTTGAGCTGTAGCTTAGGAAGACTTGAACAGTTATAAGTAACATGTTTCCTCTCAGGACTTGATGCAATATCAGTTTGTGCTGTTTTTGGTAAACGTTCAACCCAGGATTGGTAAACTGGTGTTGATGTTTTGGGCTGTGACGAGCTTTTGGGAACCATGAATGAAACGTTTGGTCTTGGTTTCATAAACATTGGTGATGATGTAACCTGAGTTGCATGTACATTGTACACAGCTCCAGACAGCGGTTGGGACGATGAGGATAATGGCGTAACATGACTTGTTTGTACAGTTTGCGTAAATCCAGACAGTGTGATTAACTCTAGCGAATCATCATCAAAATCCCGGAGACGATTAGGTAAAGACTCAGGGTCATTGTAATGATTAAAGTTTTGTACCTTCTCAAGGTTTTCGGCTTCTGCCGCAAGGCGTGCGGCCTCGTCCTTTGCTTCTTGGGTTTTTCGCCTTTCTTTTGCTTCGAATTCAATTCTTTCAGCCTCGTTACGTGCTTGTTCGATCTTGTGTTTTATCTCCAGCTGTTTCGCAAACTCTTTCTTTCGTCGTTCTTCTTCCATTTCTAGCTGTTTTGCCTTTATTTCTGCCGACGCCATTTTGGCGCGAATTTCGGCGACGTGAGAATCTGCTGAGGATTTACTCAGTTTCAGTGAGCTTAACGCGCTATAACTCTCCTCTTTCCTTTCTTCCAGATGTGCTTCAGCTTCTAATTTCGCTTCCTGAACTCTTTCCAGTTCTTCTTCATACCAGTTAAGGGCATTTTCATGTTCCTGTTCCGGAAGCATAGCCAACAGTTGATTGTTTAAAACTTGCGCTTCATTGAGCGACTCTTCCAGAATATTTACTTAACCACGAATAATAGATTTCCTGCCATATTGCTCAACCGTACCTTGTAATTTCTTTAAGGTATTCATAATTCTTCGTTTTACCACAGCTCTCTTTGTTTTCACAGTTGCAATTGTTGATCGTTCGGCCGATTCCAGTTCACCACTATCGTTTTCATCAGCCATGATTCGCTTGCTTCATTTGCTTAGTTCGCTTTATCCGGCTAGCCAAGGACCAGAAAATTGTTCCCGAAACCAAAAATATCCACCAAAACCAAAGTAGGAACAATTCTTGACTGTATTAGTTTCCAAATAAGCTTTACAATCGTATACAGGCCACCATCCAAAATTGTACGAGCGAACAAAAACTAAAGACAAAACCATGTGCTCACATCCGGGTTTTTTACACGTAATCATTTGATTTAAGTGTCACTGAAATGCCTCTTTTGAAAATTGAATAAACAATGTCATGTCCATTTCCGGCTGTAGCAACTGTTTTCTCATACTCGGAGATGATACCAGTTTCTTTTTCTTTATTATTTTTCGGTTTGTTGTTGTTGTTGTTATTTTATGTTATTATTAAATTTTACAAAATTATTTTATTTCATTTATTTATTTTTTTTATGAAAATTTTTTAGTATTTTTTCATGTTCCGGCATGTTCCGTGTTCCGGGTTTTATCGACGCCCGGTCAAGGTTTTTAAAACACTAATTGACAGGCAGTCCTATATTTTCCGTAAATTTCACAAATCGAAAAAAATTCCAGCTAATCTAAATTATCGTATGTAGATTAATTAAGAAAAGTCAAGGGATCCTGAAATACTTTATAGATCTCAAGTATAGCGTTTGGTTTACGCTGGGCTTAGAAGACGAAACCATGTTTTGTGACACTTAGAACTTTTTTTGCTTGACTGCCGGTCAAGGTTTTCAAAACACTAATTGACAGGCAGTCCTGCCTTTTCAATAAATTTCACAAATTGAAAAAAACGAGCCAAACCAAACTATCATATGTCGATTAAGAAAAGTCAAGCGAAATGTACTGAGAATATAGGACTGTCGGTCATTTAGTGCTTTCAACACCTTGACCGGCAGTCAAGCTGAAAAAAGTTCTAAGTGTCACAAAACGTGGTTTCGTCTTCTAAACCCAGCGTAAACCAGATGCTTAATTCTTGAGGATCTATAAAGCATTTCAGGATCGCTTGACTTTTCGTAATCAACATAATTATGATAGTTTGGTTTAGTGGAATTTATTGGATTTGTGAAATTTATTGAAAAGACAGGACTGCTGGTCATTTAGTATTTTGAAAACCTTGACCGGTTACCGGCCATATAGCCACAGCGATAATATTTCCTATTAAAAAGCTAATGTCAAATTTTTGGCAAGAAGCATGTATTGACTCTCATGATTTACAATGCGCATATAGATCATAGCTCACCTGATGGAAGGCGTTATTTACTCTAAATAAAAATTTTATTTTTCTATTTTTATTGAATGGATTACAGAAATTATTGATCTACGTCTGAGCAACTTGTTGTTCTAAGTGAGTTTTGATTTCATTGAGTTTAAGTTAAGATAACTTATCATTTATAACTTTTCAAAATCTGTTATGTATGCCATTTAATTCCTGTGAATTCCATCAAACTCCCTGGAGATCCATGGAATAATTTATGGAGTGGTTTCTATGGAATTGCATGGAATTTTTCTATGGAATTCCACGGAAAATGTCCACATCCTTTATGGAAAATATCGATGGAGAAATTTCCATGAAAACTGGTTTCCTTATCCTCCATGGAATTCCATGGAAAATGTCCTAATCCTTCATGGAGATATTTCCATGGAAATCCATGGAGAATTTTCCATGGAACTCCATGGAATTCCATGGAGGTTTTTCACACGGGAGGAGTGCTGCAATTTCATCGGTACTTCGTACTCCACCTTCCAAGCACAAGGCAATTAATTACTAACAACACGTTAGTCTGTAAGTACCTTAGGGTCAAGAGCTAGTGTAGAAAGTAAAATGCATTCAGGTATTGTAATTAACAAATAAAATGTAGAATTCATTTGAAATTGGAATTTGATCAAAATAGTTTTTTGGAACCCGAAATTAAAGTATACAAACATGACACATGTTTTTAATTAAGGGAAATAACATACCGTAAATGTATAATAATTTATTTTATGTTCTAGCCAAAAAACTATTAATCTATTTTAAGTTGATTTCTCTGGGAGTTAAAGAATTCCTCCTGAGAAAAGGTTATCAGAGAAGTGAAGGAGAGCGTGTTTCTGTTGTACTGAATGTCCTAGTTGCTGTAGGAATTCCAAATGTCAAAGCTCATGAAAACAGTGAAAAGCAGATTGCCCCACTTTGTACCGCATCGTGGCATACTAATGTTTACCCGGTGGAAAGAACTGCACGAGTTTGATACAGAAGATGAACAGTATATTGCTCAGTACTGGACATGCTACTGAAAGGGTATTTAATATATCACAATAAATACATTTTTGCAGCCATACCTGGACCTCGGAGCACCCTGCTTTATTTTTGATAGGTTAAATTTCATCCGTAGTGAATTTTGCCAAAACTAAGACAAATGCAGATTTTATTAATTTGTATTTTAATACTTTACAGACAATGAAGAGGCTTAACAGAGCAGGTGTAACAATGACCAGGAAAATCTACAGGAGCATCATGGAAGACATTGGGTGTAGCAACGAGAGACTGCGAGTTTTTTCCTGTTCTTTACTTTTCATGTTTCGCTTTGTGTAAAGTTAGTTTAATTAGTGCCTTTGTTATCGCGCTTGGAGTAGTTTTTTGTTAATCTTTTTTCATATGCGTATTCTTTCTATAATTCTAGTCTCGGCGTCGCGTTACGTAATCGTTATTGTCAATTTTTGTAAGTTCATTAGGTTTATTGTTTTCAATCCAGTTTAGTATAAAGTTTTATTTTTTGGTCCATGTAAATTAGTCGCTAAGTTGTATCCGGAGGAGCTGTACATATCTTCTAAGTATAGTTTTTCCTGTTTTTTTTGCTCATTTTCTGAGTCATTTGTTGTACTTTAAGTTATCGTTTTTGGAAGGTTTTTGGTCCGCGTTTATTAATTCTGTATTTTCTTTTTTTGCTGTAATTGTTCTAGTGAATCGAGAACTAAAAGTCGAATTTAAACTGTACGAGAGTGTTTCTACATTGGGTCTGACTTTTTATAATAATTAATCCTCTTTAATTTACAAGTTACTAGTTTTCCATTTCTATGCAAAAATCAACCTCCTCCTACACACTAGGATACTTAGTAGGTCAGTCTTGAATCTAAAAAAAAGTAAACATCAATACATGTTTTTCTTTGGGAACTTTGGAACAATACCATATATTTAAAAATAAAAAAACCTGTAATTAAAATGTGTTGTTTGTTAAAAAAGAGAGAATCTGTCACGTCAAGTGGCAAGGATCATTCCTAAAGAAAAGTTATGAAACTTATTTTCTGCCTTTTTGATAATTTCAATTTAGATCTATTTATTATACAGACACAAGTATTTTACTGGAAAATATACCACTCGTAAAATTCATAAAAACTACATCCGGGACCCGAGTGGTTTATTTTCCATAATCTCACACGTGAGTTTATCGATGACGTAATTTTGGTAATTTCTCTGTATTATTTTATCGACGTCTTTTAGTCTATATAATAAAAAGAACATTACACGGCGGCTTGAAGATATGAATTTTATTTTCTCGTGGCAAAAACAATATTTTACGAACGAGCGCATGTTTTTGCCACTCGAAATAAAATTCATATCTTCGCGCCACCGTGTAATTTCCTCTCTATATAAAATTATGTATTTTCTTATATAATTTATTAACCACACAAAATATACAGGAAATAATAAATAGAAGGACAAATTTAGAACTCCAATAGCTAAGAAAAACACTAATAATAAAAAAAAAATAAATATAGTTCTTACAACAATTCCTACTAATCACTATAAGATCCCTAAGATAACACATGACACTAGTCACACCTAAACTAAGCAGTTATGACAAATATCAGTTATGACAAATTAATAGGAATCACAATTTATCAGGCAATCAGAGGAAAAAAAGAAATTACCTATTTCAAACAAAATTCTTAAGAGATATAAACCATTGTCTTGTAAAGAAACTAGTTGTTTCACTGTCAACGCTAATACGGTCGTTCATTTACATATTTTGCCACAATCATTTTTTTTACGCCATGTATCTTTGGCGGTGTCTTGTTTGCTCTACAGACCCTCAGATAAACTTTTATTACCAATGATAACCATATACTGCATATAATCAAGTAAAAGATAAGAAGGGCATTTTGTAGTCACTACTCCTACTACAATGTCTTGCAGCGATAATTGTATTATTTCATTTGTGAGTAGGTGCCAATTAGAAGGATTCAAAAATTACGAAGTTAATACTGAAAAGCTCTAACTTACGTAAGGTTCAAGAGCCACGGTGTGCGGGAGCTGAAAAATTTGTGTTAATTGCTGTAGTGAAAGATTGAAATTATAATATATATATATATATATATATATATATATATATATATATATATATATATATATATATATATATATTTAATTTTAAAAGCCGCGAATTAACATTTTAGTCACGACGACACACATTCTTTCGTACTCAGAATGAGCACAGCAGTATGCAAACTTGAAAGGTTCAGTAGCATTAAGTAATGGTCCAGCTAAGAAGCAGGCAGAAAAACAATAGCCCGCGGCAATAGCGTCAGTTATTTTTCAGGCGCTAATTTCTTTAATCAAATTAAATCTGAATGCTCTGATTGGTCAATGCAGCGAAAAGTGCGAAATTTGAATTTTAGAGTTGAATTAAGATACTGTAGCTTAAGACTCATTCGAACAACTTTTTATTTCGTCTATTGCTTTGTTATGTTGAAAAATATAACATATCTAAAATTTAAAAGATTTCTATGCGCCAAACCCGAGGAAGTAAAACTGATATGAAATTACATGAAGATGAGCACAGTGTTACATCAATCAGCAACGTTGTGAACAACATTTACGTCGGCTCTCACAAAAGAAATGTCAAAACCATGATCGTAAACAGCAGCAATTCACCCTCACGTGGCGAATCTGGCGAACGCGCCAATGTCGCGCGTTCATATTTGGCCACCATACAGAACAACAACAAGTACACAAAATCAAATCTAAACGTTATCTAAATGTTCTGCATTTGCAAAAAAAGATGATGTTGCCCAGACAGAAAAAAAATCCTGCATGTTCGGAGAATCGGGTTTCAGAAAAAGCTCTCCTACAGTTTATCTGTTTACAAGGTTTTGATATTTACCCTATGAAAATCCTTCTCACCATCTCTCTCGTCCTTGGAAAAAATAAAGGCAAGCTACAGTCATACTTGCCAGATCTTGCGTACCAAGAGAAACTCAAATACAGGTGACAGCTATTCATATGATACCTAAGCGGCTTCCGTCTCAGAACTCAAGGGTACAAAATGCAAACTTGTGTCACAAATTTCAATTTGGTCATTTTAATTCATGGTGCACGGTGAACTTCCATTGATGAAGCAGTCTAGAGAGAAGAAAAAAATCGAATGAGAGATGGGTAAAGATACACGGAATATGGAAGTTTCGAAAAGGGCAAACACAAATAAATAACACATAATGCGCGCGGAGGTGCGAAAATCCATTGAAGTTCAGCTTACCTCAAGCCCAAGTGTTCTAAATCTCTTCGAGAAATAAATTCATCCTTGTAAAAACAACAGATCTTTCGCTTTCTTCTTTTATACCCAGCTGTACTCCAATTTCTAGCGCCACAATTATTCCGATCTCCTCCTGATCCGGCCTGACAAAGAAAACAAATACACCAGGACCCAACTTTCACATGGCGACTCGACATTTCGAGGACGGCAGCAAACCATGTTGAAGAGCAGTTTGACGATCACTCCGATGATAAAATACAGTAAATTTGAAATAAATATTCAATAGAGAAAAAATGCAGATTTTCAACAAATTTCCTAACATGTCAAGTGTCACATCTGAGATGGGGTCACAACAAGGTCGCGCGTGTGTTGCACGATTTCAGCTCTAACTTTTGATTGGCGCATAGAACAATGCTGAAACTTGGCCGTGAGGTACAAGACAGGGGAATGAGGAAAATAAAGCTAAAAAAAGTTGTTTTTGTCACGTTTCTCACTGTTTTTTCGGCGATTCTTGGATTTCGGCCAATCAGAACGCTTGATTTAATTGAAATTAATGATTAAAAGTTCGCACCTTTTAATTACTTTTGCCGTTCGCCTGCCTACCTCTTACACGGACCATTACTTAACAAAAATAATCATGTCTGTTTTAAGTCAAAGTTCTGGTCTTATTTTGCTGTAAACAGCTGCTGAGTAGGGGGGTGTTTGCTGCCTTTTACCAGCAGCTTACTCAAGTAGTACTCCTGAACTGCTTGTAAGTGAGAACTATAAGCCCAGGATGTTTGGCATGTATAAATAAGTGTTGATGCAGAGTAATTCTGTTGCTGTGTAATGCTTCAATTTAGTTGCATTTAACCAGCACCTCTTTTGAGTATAGTTTCTGTTTGAACTGCACATCAAAGAGGAGATACACTTATTTATCCCTGATAAATTTCTTAAGAGAAAGTTTAGACCATCAACCTTCAACAAGGATTAAAAGATAAATTATTTTAAATAAAGTGAAAATGAGAGCAGTTGCGAAAAAAAATATTTTAAAATAAGGAGAGTGCTAATGGAAAGAAAAAGTACCTAGAAATTACAAGCTCATTTTCTTGATGCCATTAGTCAGGTTTCAAGCACCAAAAAGTCTTAAATTTGAATTTATTTTTTTATATTGGAGAAGGAACTTTGGAGCTATCCACTTATAAAAGAAAATTTAATAGCGGAGCTCAACGCGCGCGCGAAGCGTGCGCGTGGGCGGAGCCCCATAGCTTAGTAAATCTACCCATCCCAGAAAATTTGGTAATCACATGACCGTACACCGCCCGTCCGTCCGCACCACAGGAGAACCAATGTTTACTTTTACACTTTCTAACTACTTTGGGAACCCAGGAGGAAGCTAATTGCACATCAATGTTGTGATCGCTTTGACAGCTGTCAAAACAAGGTATCCGCTGATGAGTATCACTTGACCGTATCGCGGGCTCAGGTGTCAACCCATCAAGGCCGAGTACTTTTTGGAAGTTATCCGCTGACAAGTTACTGGTTTTCAAATGATCGCAGGTTCAAATTTAATTTTTTTTAATTCATATGAAATATGTTGTGTTTCATATGCCACACAATTAAAATTTTGATTTCAAACTGACTTAAATTCGGAAGCTAAAATTCAGCCAGTTTTTACAGGCAGGGAAGACATGCCAGTTGCTCTTGACTTTTCTCACCAAGGTCACGCGTTGGTCACGCTCTACGTCGAATTTTTATGCTCTTATTGGTCAAAACTTGACAGGTGAGTTCATGCAGAAAATTTTATGCAGCATCTTGAAACTTGTTTACTTTAACAGCTGAGGCTGACAGAGTTTTGTGTCCACTTTTGATGTTTTTAGCTGTCTTTTCCACTGAATGTACAAAATGAAATTCAGCTGCAATCAAGAGTCTTCTGTTATTCATGGCTAGTTTGTTCACTGGGTTTTTGGTTGAGAAATACGTCGCTTGTCAAAGTCGGAAATCCGATTTCGGATGGCATCGTTTTCGTTTTTATCTCGCTTGATGCGTAAGAGGGTTGAAAAGTCTGAAGCGATTGTGGCCTCACTTGATGGTAGTTTTCAGTGCATCTCGAATGGTAAGCCTGAGCAATTATTTTATTTGATATTTGTTTTCTATATCTAATTTAATGAAGTCGAGCGTAGTTTATGGGGCTATTCAGTTTATGCACGTTTGTAAGATTTGAGACAATGATCTGAACAAGTATAAAGTTTGATTATAAGCTCATAGAACTTTAAAAAGCCTTCAGACATTTTCTCACCGCAAATAGAAGGAAACGTTCCAAAGAATATTTAGTTATGATTCTGGCTGTAAAAGAAAGCTTTGAGCGATTTTCTTGCCTCGAGTTCATCTTTGAAAAAAGCAAACATCGGGAAGCCGGCTTAAAACATAAACAAGGATTTTCAGAGACACTTTTCCGAAATACTTGCCTTCGTGAATGAAAATTGTTGTCTCTGTATATGTTTCACCGAATTATTTTCCTTTTATTATTGATTGCTAGTAGTCTCTTTGCAATTTTAATCGCTATGCCATTTGTTTTAGCCGCTCATGAACATCGCTTGCAGGAGTAGTCAAATGCCACGCGTATCAAACGCTTTTGAAGATTACACATCTTTATAAAACCATTAGATAAAAAACAAACATAATAAATTCTTTATTATGTTGAAGCGTATAACTCTATTAATGTTAATTTAAACAGTCCACTTTGGCGCTTGTCAAAAGTGAGAACCGGATATCCGTATAGGTGATTTTGGAAATATTTTTAACGGTTTCGCTAAAAGCCCACGCGTGCTTCGATCGTCCTGAATAGTGAATGAGTGCAATTTGTATTGCAAAATTGTGAAATACTGCATTCTGTCCGAGGTCTGTATGATAAAAACAACGCCTCATGGTACTGTTTCAACTCAGATGTGATGTATAAAAAGTATAAAAGGTTGGCTTACACGTCTCCAGACTTGTTGGCAAGATTTTGTAAAGTAAACTTGTCGAACGCAAAAACTTCGGCCTCATTTGTTTTCCAAGAATTTGTTTTTCCAGGCCTTATCTACTGTGACCAAGAGCCATTATGGCTATGCCTTTTTTTGGGTGTACATATAAGGCTATCGACTAGATGTAAGATTAAGTTCACTCTTAGCTTGGACTGTTTGCAAATTATTTTTCCCTAAAATCACTTTGCCTTTCCCTCAAAATGTCACATGAATGTGCTCTAAAGTTAACTGATTTGTGGAAAACAAGTTTATTGTTTTATTTAAATTATAAATTCGAATTAATAGGAGCTTCGCTTTTAGCCCTGGCTAAATCTATATATTATTACAATGTATGTAGGAACCTCTTCATTAAGAGTCCGCTCCTATTTTGATGCATCTGCTCCAGGGGAAAAAAAATATTATTTTTTTTGTTGGAGGAGTATAATTATACCAAAGTTAGTAGTTAAGTTAGTGAGCAAAATGTTGTCTAATAGTTTTACCTGAATTTATGTTATCATCAGTGAAAACCTTTTAAGATGCAAAGATAAGTATTATTGATACCGCAAAAAGGTTATTTTCCACAGTGAATGTACTATACATACAGGTGCTCAATGAGGTTCAGCCCCCTTTACAGTAGTCTGCTTATTGATAGGAGTTTGCTACACACATGTACCAGTATCTAATAACAGGCGAAATGACAGCATACTACTAGTGTGCCATCTTGTGATCATTTCTCGTCGGGCCCGGGGTTGTTGAAAAAGAAAAGACAAATTAAGTCATTTCCAAACTTAGAAGGCCAAGTGTTCAAGTAAATTATAAGGTATTTACCATCAATGGTAAATAAAAAGTATTATTGGTAAGGCTGTTCTAGCACAAACACATACCCTTACTGCCAATATTGGTTCTTTAGGATAAAACGCAGACTGTATGTTGTTGCAATGGTCATTCATTTCTTTGAGTATGACCCTTAACTATTACAGTGAAACCTCTCCCATGGAATAAATCTATTCAAGGACACCTCCAATTAGGGGACACAAACTTTGGTTCCGGAAACATTGGTTTGTCACATAATCTTTGTAGTTGTAACAGCTGTACCTTTATTGAAAGGACACCTCTATTTGGGGGAAAGGGACACTTATCTGGATCCTAAAACCCGTGTTTGACCTCCATTCAGGGGACACCTTGGCACTCAAAAGGTGACTGTCCACCAAAATGTTAAATTAATAAATTCAAGTGCTCACTTGTGTTTTTATAATAAGAAAAACCTTTACTTACATTTACCTCTTTAGCAATGACCACTTTTTCTAATTCCAGCGGATATTCCATACATTCACTCAAGGCCACCTCTCCATGATGACCACAGTCAGCCACTAGTTTAATTAAAGTGCTTTTCAAAAGATATACTTGTAACCTCCCATGTAATGGCCATTTCAAAGCAAATGACTCACCTTGGGTGTCGAGTATTACCCATGTGAAAAACTTCCATGGAATTCCATGGAGGATTAGGACATCAATTTCAATGGAATTCCATGGAGGATAAGGAAACCAGTTTCCATGGAAATTTCTCCATCGATATTTTCCATAAAGGATTAGGACATTTTCCATGAAATTCCATAGAAAAATTCCATGCAATTCCATAGAAACTACTTCATAGATTATTCCATGGATCTCCAGAGAGTATCATGGAATTCACAGGAATTAAATGGAATACATAACAAATTTTGGTCCACTGCAATTTATTGGATAAGTTCAATTTTTATTATAAATCTATTTTGAAAAGTTAACTTAAACTCAATGAAATCAAAACCCACTCAGAACAACTAGTTGCTCATAGGTAGATCAATAATTTCTGTAATCCATTCAATAAAAATAGAAAAATAAAAAATATCCTCAAATTTTTATTTAGAGTAAATAACTCCTTCCATCAGGTCAGCTATGGTCTATATGCGCATTGTGCATCATGAGAGTTAATACAGAGTGATGCTTCTGGCCGAAAATTTGACATATAGAGGATATTACATGGCCGCTTGTAGATACGAAATTTCTCTTAGAGTGTTGAAAAATATTTCACTCATTCACTGCGCTCACTCGTGAAATATTTTTTCGACACGAGAAGAGAAAGTTCGTATCTCCAAGCGGCCATGTAATGTTCTTTTTATTATATAAACACCAATGAAATAGCAAACCATTTTGGTGTGAAAGGCGCGATTTATTATGTAGCTATAGCAAAGGTGATATTTTCACATGTGGAGATAACATGTTATTTTCACATGTAAAGATATCAAGTTTTCGCGCGAAAGCTCACCTGGTATTTCATTGGTGTTTATATAATAAAAGCTTTTTCATAACAATTATTATCGCTGTGGCTATATGGCCGGTAACCGGTCAAGGTTTTTCAAAATACTAAATGACCGGCAGTCCTGTCTTTTCAATAAATTTCACAAATCGAATTAATCCCACTAAACCAAACTATCATTTGTCGATTAAGAAAAGTTAAGCGATCCTGAAATGCTTTACAGATCCTCAAGAATAAAAGCGTCTGGTTCACGCTGGGCTTAGAAGACGAAACCATGTTTTGTGACACTTTTTTCAGCTCGTCTGCCGGTCAAGGTATTGAAAGCACTAAATGACCGACAGTCCTATATTCTCAGCACATTTCTCTTGATTTTTCTTAATCGACATATGATAGTTTTGTTCAGCTGGATTTTTTCGATTTGTGAAATTTATTGAAAAGACAGGAGTGCCGGTCCGGTTGACCGGCAGTCGAGCTTAGAAAAGTTCTAAGTGTCACAAAACACGGTTTGACGTCTTCTGAGCCCAAAGTACTTGAGATCTATAAAGCATTTCAGGATCGCTTGACTTTTCTTAATCTACGTACGATAATTTAGATTAGTTGGGATTTTTCGATTTTATGAAATTTACTGAGAATATAGGACTGCCGGTCATTAAGTGGTTTTAAAACCTTGACCGGTTACCGACCATGTAGCGATCGACTAAGAATTTTTATGCATTTAGTTTAGAATATAGCAATCATATTGAGGAAGCTCATCACAAACCTAGATTTAATATAAAGCAAGGAATGCTGGCCTGGCGTTTGAAGGAAAGTAACAGCGGCGAACAGATGCATAATTCAGAGAAAAATAAGCTTAATCTAATACTTGAATGCATAAACCGTCAGTATGTAAACATGTCGCATTTAATGCCACGAAAAAGGGAAGTTCTACTTATTTCCTCGATCAGAACCACTACGGTTTGTAATGAATCAGTCAATTATGGCAGAATTTGAAATCGAAGACTTCGATTTAGGAAAGTGAAAATAGAACAAGTCTTTTATCTTTCAAAGGTTCCGAAGACAATTTTGCAGCAAAGACCACAGCCATATCTGTATAAACAAAAGAGATGGAAACCACATCTATAAAAACCAAATAGCACCCGAAAATATACCCTTCTAATTTAGCAGAGACAATCGAGCGACGTACGCAGTAACCAAACACGAGTTTGCGCACATCGGTTAAGGTCACCTTCCTCTTTAATGCACGATCCAACGGGGTCAAGCAGTCGATTTTGAAACAAGCCAAATGTTAACAACCTCACAATTCGTTTGCACACCACTGTTGTATATGTACTGCACAAAGTCCGCCTAAAGATTTGAACCAAAGAAAGTGATCTCCTACACATTTCTATTGGTTCAAAAGCCCAACGTGATCGCATAAGTCACTACGCGGAGAGGTCTGGAAGCCAGTTCAAGCGCCAAACATAGCGGCAAATCGAAGGCATCATCGAGGAAGATGTCTGTTTTTAAAGGCTTTAAGTTGTGGTCCTTTTCAGGGTTAATTGCGCTATTCCGACGCTCTCGGAGAGTAAAGCAGTGAGAGGAAAATATTGCATTGTTCTCCTCAGGTGAGGGAAATGAATTTCAGCTCTCAACTAAAGACACTTTGATAGCGAGAAGAGAGTTATGTGCCTAGTGGGATCATTCGTAGAGATCTTCTCATATTTTAAATGCAGCACTCATTTTGCAAGATAAATTTCAGACAGTCCTGCTAAAAACCAATTTCCTACATTTTTTTTTTCTTAAGGATCATTTTTTAGCTCATGGATGACGTAGTCATGCCATGGGCTTTTGGAGGCACTCGAATGGCACTTGATCACTCACACACTGCAGATTAAGTCAGATTAAACACTTTACTCTTACCTCCCCTACTTAGTATTACTTTTGTTCCAAGTGCCTTTTACGCATATGTTTGGAATATTCTAGAGCGTACTAGTAAAGCGAATTTTTTTTTCACGACACATCAATTATAGAGATAGGTTTTGTTTAAATGGAAATATTCTATTAAGAACACTGATACTAATATCATCCGCAAGAAATGGACTTAAAATTGTTAAAAGGACATTGAAATAATTGAGCGTGGATCATTGTTGTATATTTGTGCACATTTGTTCCCGATATTACACTTGATATGGAGAAGATGCGATCAAAAGGAGTGTGAAAGAGCTATTGCAGCCTGACGATGGGATTTCGTTCAGCGAAAGCGAATAAGCCAAACAGCCTTTTTAATCACTGCAAAAAAACGTTCCTCGTAATGTTAAAGCGACATTGAGGAGTATCTATTGTGGTTTAATCAGTTATTTGGACGAATCCATTCTACCATATGTCTTCGTATGCAAACAGGGAATGAATTAATGTTGTGTCAACTAGAAGCACAGGTTTTTAGAACCAACAAGCGTTACGCTATTTTGCTTGAATTCTTAAAGTAGGCTTTTGTTCGTCGGGTGATTCCATTTAGCAGTGCTATTAATGTAATGTCTACAAGAAATGCTGCGCTGGTATAAACAAGTCTCTAGAACCATGGAGAAAGGCAATCGGATACTTCGACTGCGTTTAAATTACTTGGCTAGGTCAGAGCACGTACTGCTTTGAGCTTAATCCTTTTTATTAAAATAATTTTTAGCTCGTGTTTATCAAAAGCGCGTTCTAAAGCAGTTCAATTTAGCCATAAACGCCTGAGTGTATTCCGTATTTAATATAGCTCGTACTACATATACTAACCGTTACGTACTCATCATATGGAAACATTTATTTACAAGCATCTCACTTTTAGGAAACCTTCGAGGTCCATTAAAATAATTGTTTAAAACCACGGTTTAAAGAAAACTCGTGCTTATGTAAAACTTGGCTATTTTACAAGAAAGTGCACTGTCGTTCGGAAAGTGTTTGACAGTCACATGAGAAAGCAAATTATTTTACAACTAAAAAGCGTTAATAATTGCTTTTAAAAGTGATCGTTGCTTTGTAAGTAGAAATGCTGCGCTGATAACAAGTTTCTAGAATATTCAGGTGCACATGTAATCGGATACTTCGAGCCACGCTGTATTTTGGCAAGTCCGTACACAATGAACCGTTCAAAGAGATTTAGATGTTTTTCTTTGATTATTGAACTGTCTTTTCTATGCTAATTCAATTCATCCATGAGCTCGCTCCTAGGAGCCTTTGATTTTTATCGAGCGCACAAAGCATTTCTCTTTAATAGCTAGTAAAAACATTTCTTACGCTGGGACAGTTTCAGCGTCGGTGAACAATTACAACAAAGTCTAAGGTACTTTTGCATTGTTTGTGTAATTTAAGCTTACGCGCTATTTATGCTTTTTAAAAGCTTTAAAATGTTTTCTTTTTTTTCATTCCAATAAAAGTGCATGTACAGGTGGCTAACAAGTTGATGGGTTGCTTAATTAATGGATTTCTATGGATTCTTATTACAAACTGGCAGGAATGAATATCGAACTTCATCGATACTCCATGGAACTCCATGGAGCTCCATGACATTTCATGGAACTCCATCGACACTCCAAGGAACTCCATGGAATTCCATGGCATTACATGGAACTTCATGGAACTACATGGCATTCCATGGAACTCCATCGATACTCCATGGAATTCCATGGATACTCCATGGAACCCCATGGCATTCCATGCAACTCCATGAATACTCCATGCAACTCCATGGATACTCCATGCAACTCCTTGGAACTGCATGGAAGTTCCATGGAATTCCATGGACTTCTATGGAATTTGATGGATTTTCATGGAATTCCATGGAGGTATTTCACACGGGAAGAGAGAGCTGACTGTCATGATTTTATGATTATGAACCGTATCAGCTGCGATATTGCCAGTACCCACTGTATTGCAGTGCTCAGGGCCTTGTCTAGATGGCCCCAGTTGTTCAAAATGTGGATAACACTATCCGCTGCCAGATATTGCCGCAGTTGATTTCCCTATTTATTATCCTGGGGAAAGCGCTATCCAGCGTTTGAACAACCGGGACCTGGTGGATAGATAGTGCCTATCCAACACTTTAGTGAATAACCAGGCCCTACTAGTAATTGTGTCAGACAAATGAATTTTCAATTCTGATTGACAAAAATTTCGTGGGTCCTATGGAGTATTCCTTTAATTACAATGTGGGCAGTAAAAGCAAGATATCCCTTTGCCGTAGTGAAAACAGCTTCGTATGTATATCTTACAGATCGAAATTAAATTCAGGTTTATTTTGATTTAACGTACTTTTAAGTAAAAGAATGATTCTCATTAATTTCCTCTGTCTCTAATTAGGGCTAGGAGAAAAAAGGACATTGAAAATTAACTTATGGATAAATCAAAACTAACCTGAAGTGAGACTGAGTACCACTTTCCTTCAAAACAAATATGGCGGAGAGTGCAGGCATGGAAGGACGATGAGTTTTTGTTCGGTTATAAGTTTTGCCGCGTCCAAACATCAAGAATAGGTTTTCAATAATATTTTTAATGGAACTTTTGGACATCAGGAGGAGTGATGTATGAACAGTTCATGGGTGACTTCACTTATCGTGATTCGGCATCTCTCGTGATTCGGCATCTAACCCTAACCCTAACAATTTCGGCATCTTTTTTAGCTTCGTGAATTTTCAAACAACCAGGCTAATCTCCATCTCTTATATTTTTCCACCTACAGTGATATTAAGAACTCTCTTCCTTATCCTAAACATATGCTACGAGCTCATTATATTAGTATGAGTCTTGCAACAGTCGAATGGGAATGTTCATTAAACCAATTTTCTACCAGTGAACGCTATTCGTAAGTTTGTTTGTAAACCGGGAGCCACAACAAATATTTATGATCGAAAATACAGAATACAGGGCCATTTTAGTAAAAGCCAGGGTAAATTTTCCAGTCACTTTGCTTCACATATACTGGGTCTGTCAGTATAAGCTATCTTTAATATCAAAAGGTCTGGGAGCGTTTTACTGAACCTTCAAATCCTTCACTGGAATATCATTGGAGTGATAATCAATACATTTTCAACAGCAATACTGTATTTAGTAGTTTTGTATTAGATAAGTGACTTCGGTTGCAAGTATTTCCTTGAAATCGTTTGTACAAAATTAGCCTGTAGTTCTGAATTTTACTTGAAATGAGAGGGGTATGCATTGAGAAAATCCCTCAAAGGACTGAAGTACAAGAAACAGAAAAAAAGAAAATTAAATGTTTTGCAAAGTTTATAAAGAGAACCAGAACGAGCTTGAAAAATGTACAACTCCAATTGTTTTTGTAAGTTATGAATTTGATTTACAACAAAAACAAACAAGGTAAAATTGATTTTTTTATCAACCATCAAAGGAAGTTATTGTCCCTTGAGCCCAATCACCTCAGCAGTTCTTTTTATGATACTAACCTTGGCTTATTTGGCCTAGAAGGGTATGTGCTGCTGATTTAGGGAGGTGACCATTTCACCCTTTAGAGTTTTGAACAGGGTGTCTGTTTGGGCAGTGAAGGTTGATGAAGAGCAGTCTATAGTTACATTTTTAAAACCACCATTTTTTCCCCAAGTTTTTTCCATGTTTCTAAGTTTAAAAGCTAAAATAATTCTGTATGCTAAATGAAATGAAACATAATAAGGTCTGTTGGCTTAAAAAGGGTAGGGACATAAACAATGAGTCCTACTATACCCATACTCTCTTTCAGTGCAAGCCCAGGGAGGTGATCTCACATTTTAATACCCTTTTACCACTTGTTGTAACTGCAAAGTCAGTAAATGTTTATGGTTTCTGAAAAATGTTCTTGCCTGCGTCAACACAAGTTTCTAACTGTTATTGTTGACTGCAACTAAATATATTATCTTAATCATGATTTTACATTTTTTTCCAAGGCATCCTACGGTGTTTTTCAAATCCAAGTACAAGGCAATTTTTAAGTTGAGAGAGTTTGATTTCATTAACTACATTTATATACAGACACAAACTAACCTGGCAGGTTGATTTCCAAAGGTTTAAAAAATTACATGCAACCGTATGGCAAAAACTGATCACAGCGGCCATAATCTTGTTCCAAGGGGTAGTGTAGTTTTTGGAATTTATACTTTTTCCCTCTTTGTTTGCAATAAAAGACACTTGAATGAGGACTCAAACTGAAGGCAGTGTAATAACTGCTGTCATGAAGAGAGAATTCCAAACACAAAAAATAATTACCCTTTCAGAAGAAAACTTAAACACATGAACATGAGCAAAATCAAAGGAGACTGATCTCTTGGCAAAATTTATTTACCTTCTAGTACATAAAAAAATACATGAACTACGAGATTTGACCATGCCACTCAATCATCCAACGCAACTCTGCGAGGATAAGTTCACAATGAAGGATGTGAAATCAAGAATCTCAATCATCATTTCTTCCTGTCTTAAAGGTGTAGTAAACAACTCTGACAACTCCTCTACTTGACCACAGCCACCACACTTTTTTTTAAATATCGCGAAGAATTACTTTTAAGCCTTTCGCTTGAAAATATAAACTCTTCTACATACGTATTGGAGGGTTGGCCCTTCTTTTAGTCTTGTGGAACACATAGGCAAAAAGTCGGACATCGAGAAACTTGTTCACTGGTTTCGTTCTTAGCGTAGTAAACCGCATATTATAAATGACAAACGCAAGACCAGAAGAAAGGAAAACGTAAGCTCCACATTTCCGTGGAAAAAAATTGGTTACAGCAAAGAAAACAAAGACCAACAGGACCAAAAGCAAATTCACTTCACACTTTGAAATCGCTGCGAAGGCGATTGTTGTTATTCCTAACCCGTTACGCGCATGCTCGCTACAGTTCTCGGATGATTGACAGATTTCTTAACTGGGGCGATCATGGAAAGCGGAAAAGCGGGTAGATCAAAGGCCGTTGCCAGCCCCCCCCCCCCCCCCCCCCTGCTATTTACCTTTCAACTTATTTTTAAATCTGCTCTCTTTTGTTTATAAGCAGAAGAAGAGAGATGGCCCTTCCTGTCCTGATTTTAAGATGGTGCATTAGGAGTCTCCTGAAGAACCCCATTTTGTACTTCAACTTGCAAATTTAAGGGAAACATATCATCCAAGTTGAACACAGCTGTACTAACTGAATAGACTGTTAATGTAACCATGAATTGAAAAGGTTTGATTTTTATCTATGGCAGATTCAATGTAATAATTTTTTGAATTTCAGTTGAAATGTTAATTCCATATTAATAGAAATTTTAAGAAGAAATTTTCCATCCGCGTACTGGTCATGACTCTTGGATGGACTCTTATTCAACCAAGATTTACGATCACATTCTTAATAGACATTGTTGTATGTTTTGGTGGCACCATTAATGAAATGAGCATACTTTTACCAAAAATGTTTTCTTGTCTATCCATTGAACTTAAATGATAAGTTACTTGGATAAATGTTCTTTTAAAAATGTAATCTTTTGCAGTCACGTTATGGCGTTTTAATTTTTCTTTGGTTAGTTGAGAGCACCCACTGTCTGTAAGTGTAAATATTGAATGGGCATGTAATTAATAAATTTTCATGCTGTCTACCAAACTCTACCTGATATGGAAAAGTGTTACCACTAGCTGAAGATGTTAAAGCTTGAATGAGATAATAAAAGTTGTTAGAAAAAAATGAAACATAATTTGTTTATTGTTTGGCATAAACTGCTAATAACTATAGTTGGCGTTCTCAAATCAGTATGTACGTACAGTGTGGACTAAGTTAAACCCACGGGTCCTTGCCAGTCTGTGTATTACAAAAAAAGTTTGAAACTTTTCCAGGCAGGCATAAGGATTCGTCATTGCTAACAGGGTCTTTTTGTACTCATTTTAAGTAAAGTTCACCTTTAGTCAAAATTTTGTGTAAACATAATCATTTTCTTCACTCGACTGTTTAGGTATTGTTTAATTCATTAACAGATTAAAATTTAATTTAACTCAAAACTTAGAGTAGCCTTTACCCAAATTATGAATAATGCTGTTGTACTCAAAATAAAGAGTCGCTATGGATGCATTTCTCTTGAGTAATTTTACCTCTACTTTTGAGTCATTTGTACTCAATAACTGAGTACTCAAACTTGTGGGTAAATTTACTCATTCTGAGTAAACTTACCCATGCCAGTGAGCAATCTTTACTCAGTATTTCTGCTTGAGTTTACTCACTATAATGGGTCACTATGGATGCAAAGATTTACTCAGTATTTTGAGTTCAGTTTACTCAACTTTTTTTTTACTGTGTATTTTTTTGTCGCAGCCAAAATATTATTATACTATTTGTAGGTTTTAGCGGTAATCATTCAAGGCCAGCTTACTAAACCTGACGACTGACCACGGATTTCAATTCCAGTTCTATTAAAATTGATCTATGTTTTAGCGCTATCGATAATTAAGTCTTGATCATTCCTAACCAGCGGGGGGCTAATTCCGGGAAATCATATAGTGCTTTAAAGGTATAGTGAAATCATACCGCAGACTTATAGCAGCTTCTTTATTCTTAGAATCTTCTGTTATCACCAACCAGCATATTTTGCAGCGTCAGAATCCTGTAACGCACCAGAAGTTTGAAAAAAGGACGGTACATTACCATTGATACCGATTTTACTTTGGAAAAAGTATTAATGAATGCTTCCGTTTGCAGACTGAATCTAAGAATTTCATATCTGCAAGTCATTTTCATTTTCTTTCTGAAAGGAATGAAGGATGGGGGAAGCAAAGAGCGATAAAAGCGGTAGTCCAGAATTGTCTTTGGTTTTTTAAAAAAATTAAGTATATATCTGTGCAACCCTTTTTACGCTGTACGTTTCGGAGAAAGAATCAGTGAATAGTTGACGGCTTTTAAAAGCATTTGATGTTCAAAGGCCATGTAAATTAATTCCATGACAACATCTGGTACTTCAGATGCGCACAGCAACAAAGCATGCAGAGTGTAAAAGTCTGAGGATGTAATAATGAAATCAAAAGGAGCGAATCAATCAATCAGGAAGGGAATAAAGGCTCAGGCTTGAGCGTTTTCCTACCTTACAATCCAATGGAAATGTGGAAACTTTAGTCACTGGAGACACTTCGTCGGAGCGCCGGCTTCTAATTTGATTTGTTAAGAAAGGAGTGGCGTTTAACAAGGCCCTACTGGAAAAACAATATATCTCAGTCTCTCTTAGCAACGATGGTAAATAATAACTCACTCTTTCAAAAAATGACCAATGAAAGCCGTTTCCCTTTCATGGCAATTATGACGTAAATGATTTTTTTCCTTTGAAACGCCCCTCCCATCCAAGGTAACATTACACGGTTGAAGGTATTTCGGAGAAAGCTTAATTCTTGTGACAAGAGGGTGGCGAATTGCTGTTAATTTAGTACCTTCGATGTGATACCTTCACGATACATTTAAGGTGAGTTACTAGCCATAAACATTATAAGTGGTATAGCTATACTAATATAATTTATCAAACGTTGCCTCATCCGTCGCTTTCTTTAGCGCCGTTTGTCTGATTCAACGAAATTCGTTATCAATAACCTTAAAACTTCTAGAACTGTTATCGTCGATATCTTCTTCTCGGATACCCCTGTCGGGAACAGATTAGTTATAAAGTTTGTCCATTTGTAAAACTTACCGTTCCCATTTGTGGTCGGATAAAACCAAGGCTGTAGTTTAGAAAGTATCTAAATGTGTCTCAGAAGAAGGACGTTTCCAATACTGAATAGAACAAATGGTGGACTGATTAAAAATAATAATGTACTTGGAAGCAATGAAAATTTATAGTTGCGTTAATTCCTTGCAGGAGTTAGCCCCGCAGCACAGCTTATTATGCGTTTTGTTATCAATGCATTTGGCGTCCTTTAGTTGTTTTGATGGTCGGTTTGTTTTGCCCCTGGCTTTTTCCAAGAACAGAACCTTTTGCACCAGACTGATTAATATCTTTTTAACTTCCCTTTCTCCAAGAAGGGCTAAGTGGGTCTGTCAGCGATATTGCTTTAATTTGTCCAAAGCGTTAAACTCTCACGCGAGAGTAGCATAGAATTTTTACTCAGACAATTTCACATTGAAACTGGTATCTTACTTTTCAGAAGCAAGTGTTGAGTGAGTACATTTGCATATTTTGCGGTCTATGGGAATATAGACCTTAAGGTTTGCATACTTGATTATACATTGTTGACCAAGTTTTCGTCTCGGTCCTTAAACTTGAAATGCCGAATAGAACGAGACCAATTTGCAACCATCTTGATGAAACAGTCTCGGCCAATTAAGGGTTTATCATATGGACGGGATTACGTTTTCCTTGAGGGACTAAAGCGAGAAAACCAAGAGGGATAAGATAGGCTCATCTTGTTCTCAACTGCTGCACCGTTAGAACAGTTAGCAAGTCATTTTATTGCCCCCCCTCTGCGGAACCAAACGTAACTGTGATTAAAAAGAATGTAGTTTATCTTGATGCCGTTAAATTTCATTTATCTCTCAATAAAAGAGTTGCAAGGTTTGTAGCCGCTATTGACTAAGTTTTGGGTCGACGCTGATAACTGGACTGATTTAGATGAATAGTAAAGCGGTTTCAAATTCGTTTTATCATTATAATAACAACATTTGTTGTTCGATCTTATTATTCATCAATTGCATAAACATCCAGTTCTACCGTAGAAATGGCGATGAATATTCCTGCATATACTGTTCCTAAATTAAATCGCCTTGGATGCACATTTGACTGCCATACTGCCAGACCTTGCATTGAGATATTCCCGTCAGATATTCCAACCAAGAAAGAGCTTGTCAACAAGCTATCCTTAAAATTCAAAGCCGTTTCGTCAAACGCAGATGTGAAGGAGTTAATGCATCTACCGTCTGATTTTCCACTGAGGATCAAGACAAACAAGCTGTCTGTAGAAGGACCGGGAAAGTATTTGAACGACAACCTAAAAATCGAGGAAGAGAAAACTGAAATATTGGCTATATTGACATGCATTACGGTAATGTACTCTTCTTACATTTATTTCTAATATGAATATTTTTTTCAAGGCGTTTTGACTCTGAATCCTTCCCAGTACATCTCATCAGAGCTTTTTATGTCATTTAAGTAAAAGTTATTCGCGTTTATTCAGTAATCTGTCATTGTTATAACCCGACCCGTATTCAATTTTGGCCAAACTGATTCCATTTTAAAGTAACTCGACTTGTGAGACAAATAATTTTAACCCGACCATTGTGAACTATCAACTCGTTCTGAAAATCCTCGATGGTTCTTTATAAGTTGATCATTTTTGCCTTTTACTGCTGAGCCTTTTTAAAATTATAGGCTATACTAATTATTTCCAAGGTTTCCAGGGAAGCAGAGTACTCAGTGAAACCAAACGACATCTCTAAAAGAGAGCAGTTAGTTGATGAACTAGGCACTCATTATGTTAGAAAAATTTCGTATGGTGGTCAGATGGTGGCAAGTATCAAGCTCAAGTTTTCTCCAAATTCGTCGAGGTATGTAAAGTTTACTGACTTTGTCTTTATACAGAATTATCATCCACATTAGGTTTTTATTTGGAAACGGTAATAATGCATGGTCAGTTGAATGCCAGTGAAGTTCTCAGTGAGAGAAAAAAAGAAGACATTACACTGGAGACATCAGTATTGTCAGTGAATTCTCAGGAAGAGATAGGAAGACTATGATACATTGACGAGCCATCCAATCTATAATCTACATTCCTAAAATTAGACTTCTTGTTGAAAGGCATTATAGTCAAAGAAACAACCCTTTGCCACTGTCCTGTCGCACCAACAAAAATTAAGACTTAAAAAATAAGAAACTTTCAATAAATAAGGCAGCAATATTGCTTCGAGACTCAAGCCGAGGCTGTATGCTACGCGTATGCGGTTTAATTTATGGAGATCGATTACGTGAGGATGCCATCCGTGTCCTTTCTGGGGATAAGATTACAGCTGAAAAGTATTGCAAACAAACATGTGGACCTTACGAATACGACAGTGTCAAATGCACTATGCTTTCCGGATAGTTTTACTTTACAAGAGATCTAGAAGCTTAAAAGTTAGTATAAAAGTCCAAAAGTTTTCTGTTTTGACGAAAGGGGCGAAACAACAACGTATCCGTAAGTATCATTTCAGTCGGTGCAGCATGTCTTTCAAATAATATGAAGGAAAAAAAGAATAAAACCACAGGAAACGAAACTAACATGATGAAGCAACGCGAGAATACGAAAGAAAAACTGATTTGGCGCCAAGTCCACGCGAATCCGATCTTTTTTTAAATTTGTCATAAGGCCCGCCGTCCACTGCGACTTTAAGAAGCGGTTTCAAAAAAATGCGGTTTGTTCGGCGGATTCACCGGATTCGTGTGGGCGGAAAGCTGAAAAATGTAAAAAAGGAAACATATAATGCGGTTTCAAATTATCCGAATTCGTGTGGACGGGGCCTGACTGACCTTAAAAGATGAAGAGCTCTATTTATATAAAAAACGAAATAAGAGTGCAAAATGTGAGTTACAAATGAAAACAGATTGCGCGACCAACTAAACAGAATAAACAATACAATAAAAGAAATTAACTTCGCCGTATTATTTTCCATTGGGAATTCTTTTTAGGCCTAGAATGAAAGGCATTGTTGAGGGGGACTTGACTTCTGATGCTACTGCTGTGGCTTTGTCCAACCAGCTGGACTCTCTTTTAACCGAGTGCCTCGATGCATCCAACATTTCAGTCACTTACTATACAACGGAGGTACCTTACCAAACTGGAACTACCCACAACCTTGACGAGCTAATGAATCTGTTTCGAGACTTTAGATCAGAAACAATAGGCAACGGAAAAGAGATCCCTATTAAGGTAGTTAGTGTCATTGTATTTATGCGTGAGTTCATATGTGACAATCAATGGCATATTCCAACTAGTGAAATAGTCTTTTGATAAAGTCTTATTTCTATAAAGAACTTGTTTATGTTAACCTATAGGTACACCAACCTTCCAACAAGCACAAACTCACCTAAGATCATCTAAGAAGTTTTCTTGTGGAAAAAACTCTCAGAATTAAAGATTAACAATGTTGTATAGCACAATAATTTCGAAGAACTGAAATCTGTTCCTAAGATAAAGTTCATCATTATTCATTCAAAATATTTCTCCGATTCTGATTGGCTAAAAGCACACGTTTAATTAACCATAACCAGTTACTGATGACCAAATTTGGAAGAAATTTGACTTTACCGAGGAAATAAGGCACCGTTAAACTAGGCGAAAAAATAGCTAAAAACATGGCAAGAACAGCCAGAGGACAACTCGAAGGGCGACATCTGCTATTTGGAGAATACTTGTGGAGCTGGACAAACCTAAACTTACACTATAGAAGATGAACTCAACATCGATGGATCGATGGAGGTAAGCATGTTTTAGCTGTGTTTTTAAACTAGGAATTATTTTGAATGAATAATAAAACAGTTATTGAATTCGGCTTTCGCATCATATGAAGAATTATGGAGATCTCGGAGGGTGTAAAAGGCCTCGGCCTACGGCCTCGACGGATAACACCCTCCTCGATCTCCATAATTCTTCATAAGATACTCAGCCTCATTCATTAACTGTTAAATAACCCTGACGTACCATTAAGCGAGAAAGATAACATGACCTCGGGCATCCCGCGTACAAATGCTGTGAGTCAGAGTTGGTGAGCGTTATGTTTTCTTCTTCGCTCGCCTCTCTATCTCTGTTTTTCATTTGTAATTTAGGTGGAACTTCATCAAACAGGGACTTTGATACCATCTGCGAGAGCATATTTACCAAATGTGGCTTTGACAAATACGGTAGAGGAGATAGAAAGCCGTTTTGATGATATTCGCACTGCACAACATCTGGTTAAGACCTATGCTCAAACTGCAGACAAAAAGGACGAAGACATGAAAAGATTTAGCCAGGAAGTGGAAAAAGTGTACCAAACATTTACTGGTGTGATCTCTACATTAGACACTAGCAGAGATGATACCCAGTTCAAAGAATGTTTCATGGCGTATAAAAATGCTTTAGATGGAGTTGACGAGGAAGAAAAGTTTACTGATTACTGGAGAAATCTTCTGACAAAAGAGGAGGTTAGACAACCTGCATTTGAGCAAACTGATTTGTACTTTGTTCTTTAGAATGCAGGAAAGTTTCAAGTCCTCAGTGACAGCTGTGCAGAAGGATGTTAATTATGAAATATTTGAAAGCCACTACTTCTGTCTTATTAATTATAGCATTAGCCGTTCTTAGCCAACTGACTAACATGAAAATATTAGTATTTTTTTTTTATTATGGACACCAGAAATATTCCATCTTCGATCGTTTTTAAATCCCAAGACGCTCAAATAGAACCAAGCCGGAAGCAAATTAAAGCTGCAGATTTTATCCGTATTTTGTTGTACGGTTGTTGTTGTTGTTGTTTTCTAGCATCAAGGAGACGGATTCCGCCACTCCCTCCATCTCTCGGTGGTTTTAAGAATGTTGAAACAGAAAAAAAAAAAATAAGCCTCAAAGATCAAAGGAAACATACCTCTAAACCAACAAAGTTCACATGACTTAGCAAAGTCATCTTGACTTGGAAATAGCCTCATGATTAGAACTGACGGTTTATATCTTGAATCCGCAATTTTACTAATAAATTAAAATGTAGCAAAATGGTTTAAAACCAATTAAAATCAATAGAATGATGTTAAATTAACCTAATTAGTGAGTTATAACATATAGCAACATTCTATATATATTTGTTAACGAAAAGTCAACATTTTTTTTCAGGCAATAGCTTCCACTATCCAGGTAAGAACAACTATTATCGAGATTCTTCACGCGTTATGGTTGTCGTCAAGTTGGTAATAGAACCTGACCTATTGTTCGTTATAATGCTAAAAGTACAGAAACAAATTTGCTTTCGCTCGATATTTTTGACACTATACCCGATTGCTTTTGCGCCGGCACGAAAATCATAGCGGAAATGGCTACTGTTCACACATTGCACATTATTAGCTTTTAATTGATCGCAGGCTCAACTTTATATGTTTTTTAAGCTTGTCCTTTAAAGTCACATGGTCCTTCCCTAAAGTTAAGTATAGATATGTGAATTTCGTTGGAATGCTTCCAAGTTCGTTGTCTGAAGCAAATTATAAATGTATAAACGGAAGCTTCGCTCTTAGCTCTGGCTAAATCTGTTTAGTAAAATCCAACTAGTGGTCTATCATCAATGCTGCGTTCTGATTGGTTGAGCTACTACTAGGCTATATCTTATAGCCCACTAGTAGCGAAAAGCGCGGGCTTTTTGGCGGCAAAAAAGGATTAAAGTCTAACTTTAACTAGCTAAAGTTCTTTTATTCTCGATATTTTTTACCAACTAGTTGAATTTTACTAAAACAATTATTCCTCTTGCCCGAATGGGCTCTGAGTCGATAGCCCATGAGGCCGATTAGGCCTAAACTTTTTTGCGGTTTAGAGGGAGGAAATGCCCATTTGCGCCAAAACCACGGTTAAACTAGGGCTTACCAGGGTGCAAGCCTGGTTGAACCAACCAGACATTTCTGGTTTTCAAACCGAGCTTAACAGACTTTACCAAATGTGCAAAAAACCTAGTTAAGCAGGGTATTCCTCGTAAGCCTGGTAAGCCTGGTAAGCCTGGTAAGCCTGGTAAGCCTAGTTATCCTAAGAACCAGGAAAACCGGACTTAACCAGGCTCTTAAAGTTTTAAATGAACCAGGCTTACCAGACTTTACCATATGTGCAAAAAGCCTGGTCACCCAGGGTATTCCTGATAAAACGACGCACGTTCAGTGTAACTGCATCTTCCACTGATGAAGGCACAGTAGTCCCAAAACGTCTGGATTGTCAAACATTTTAGCCCTAAGAACACAAAGACAAATTTTAATTGTAATCAACTTATCAGCGCTACACAGTTCCTAACCATGTTTTATTCCTGATAAGTCTGGTAAGCCTGGTTATTCTAAGAACCAGGAAAACCAGACTTAAACAAGGCTCGTGAAATTCTGAATGAACCACGCTTAGCAGGCTTCAACCATATGTGCAAAAAGTCTGGTTGACCAGGGTATTCCTGGTTAGCTTGGCAAGACTGGTAAAGCAGGCTTTACCAGGCTCTTAAAGTAGGTCAATAACCCAGGTTATCCTGGTATACCAGGGTTTTTCTGCCTAGCCTGGTTTCTCATTCAATAACCAGAAAAACCAGGCTAAACCTGGCTCTTGAAGAACTGAATTAACAAGGGTTATTATTCATTCATAATATCATAGGTGACGAATTACTCCTTAATTTTGGCGCGAGATTTCAGCGTTAATTTGTAATTTCACATGTGAAATTACAAAATTGCCATGGCAACCTGCCATACGTCTCCGTTTCAAGATGGCGACGAAGTTTTAAAATGTCATGAATGAAGATGCCAGGGCATAAAAAGACGCTTTAGAAAACCTGAACAAATGAAAGAGCACATCAAGAAGGATTCTTAGAGGTATGTTGTCGAAAAATTCTGAAAGCTGAAGCTAAATTTCAGCTCCAAACGTTTGAGAGAGTGGAGTTCACGATCGATCGATACGATGCAGGTTAAACAAGTCAAAAATCCTCGATTGCTAACGTAATTCGTCACCCATGATATTAATAGGTAATCAAATGGTATACTCGTGAAATTAGGGAATAATTTCACGAGCGTTTTCTCCAAATAAAGGCTTGGGAAATTATAAGGATTTGGACAAAACGTAAAGGCTCGGGAAATTATAAGGATTTGGACAAAACGCGCGGGTATTTAAAGCTACTTAAAGCAACACAGAAAGGAAAGAAGTCGAAAGAAGGATCCGAGGTCACACCTGTAATGCTTCCACCTTTGTTTGTTTAGCTGGTAAACTAGTCTTGACAACCCCAGGTACAATACCCGATTCATTTGATTCATTAAACAAGCTTGTGAGGGGAATGGAAAGTGGATTGCTGGCCATCCTAATTAAATAGTTAGGGATATCTATGGTGGAATTGTGCCTATCAAGGCCAGAAAGTGCTTACACAACTTCCACTGAATTCACTGACTGGGGAAAGAGAAAACTTAGAAGTATGATTTGTTGGAGGAAAGTGTCAGGTTACGCTACGTTACGCTTATGGTTCGTGTCGGCACGACAAGCTATTCCTGATCGGCGATATAGTGTGAGCATAGCCTTAAATGTTCTTTTCTGCCCTCGTTTAATTTGGTTTGTATAACCAAAAAGAAATAAACGATTTAAGAAAAAACACTCTCCCAAAGCCATAGAACCCAAATTTCTCATACTAACTAATAGAATATATTCAACAACCCCGCCAGTAGTGTCTTTGTTTGTTAAAAAATGAAACGATCCTTTTTTTCTATCATATTATGATGTATTTCATTTCTCTTTTCCTTATTGAGCTTCCAAAAGGCAAAAAACTTACAATTGTTGTAATTGGAAAAGCTGGAAGTGGAAAAAGTGCAACAGCAAACAGCATAGTTGGAGAGCCTATGTTTACCACAACCCGATGGGCAACATCACCAGTATCATCAAAATTCCAGTTTGGGCGCAGGATTGACGAAAGACAAATTGATGTCTTCGACATGCCTGGATCCTTAAGTCCAGGAGATCTGCAAAAAGAGGCCTCCAGAATTCTTGAATTGGCCAAAAAAGGGTTTGATGCGATCGTTCTTGTAGCGAAGTATGGCTGCAGGCTCACTGGAGAAGATGCTCAAGCGCTTCAACTTCTTCAAGGATTTTTAGGCGATAATGGGAGAAAATACATTATCCTCGTTCTCTCCTTTTGCGACCAGGCCGAGCATGAAGCTACAGAAGACAAAACCCTTCTCTCTCCTGATATAGTGGGCGAGTGGGTACAATCGTCTCCACCCTGGGTTCAAACGTTCATCAAACAGATCGGAAAAGACAGAGTTATAAGCTTCAACAATCTACTTAAGCCACACAGTCAACCTGAGGCTTACAAGATACAACTTTCAAAATTAATCAAGGTAAGGAAGCGAACTTCAGGTTTCGGCGTTGTTGGAGTGTTCGTCTCGCTGCGATTCCTAAGTGGTCTGAGCATCTTCACGGTTCACTGTTTGCTTCCCTGATGACGATCCAATTTATAGTGGAAATCGCAAGTATCATTTGAGGGCCATGCAAATTGTTGTTGTTTTAACTTAACTTATGATCAAGGCTATAGCTAGCAGAGGGGTAATGGGCAGGGCGGGACATTTTCCCTCAAAAAATATTAGTGGAAAAGTTTATCCCCTCAGTGTTTTCTGGTGATCAATTCAAACGCAGATGATTCTTATGCGAAGAGCAAATTGACGTCTGTCATCATACCAGTTATATGGAGCCGAAACCAATTGTGGAATTGCACGCATTTTAGGCATCCTACTGATGAGCAGTTGCGACACGTAGATATATCTTTTTTAGCAACTAAGAAAATTTGCAGTCTGTCTACTTTGAATTTGAATATAATGTTACGCAGAAGATCGTAATCTTGCTTTAATTCTTTTTTAGGCCATAGATGATATCAAAACGGCGCCGTACCTTGAATCTCAGCAGGCAAGAAATGATTTTGAAAGAAAGATCAAAGAAGCTTCAGAGGAACCAAACCATGCTGGAAGAGAAGGCAGTTCCTCTGAGGACTGGTTAGCGGTGCACATAAATGAAGGAGGTGAAATAGTAACGTCTGCAGTTGAAGTGCGTACTCTTCGTGAGATGGTGCTTTCGTTTTACGATACGTACTGTAACATTTTGTGAACAACATCGCACTTTGCGTTACCTATGGTATCATTACCATATAACCAGAACCACAGGGGTTAAATGCCTCTGACATAACCTAATTACGCACTGTACTATTTCAATATTAAGTATTGAGCACCTTCTTATGACAGGTTTTAGAAGGGTTACGATGAGGTAGTGTCTTAAACGTTTAACTAGTCAGCTAAAAATACAGAGTGGGGAACTGTCTTTTGAGTTTTTTTAATGGCATGTAATTTTAACTAATTTTACTGAATGTATAATTATACATACGGAAGTTGGTAAAACAGGACAATGGCGTAGCGAGAGTCTCAATTTTTTCACACAGTTCGTCTTTAACACTACTGATTGGCAAAAAAGTTTATAACTAGTGTTGTGTCGGCCTTAACTGAAAGATTAAAAAAGTGTTGGAAAAGTTTATTGCCATTAGCTTGTGTCTGGGTTAGTTTATTCCCACAATTTGAAGCAACTTATTACTAAGGGGCTGTTTACATGGAGAGAGCTGGAACATCCTAGAAGGTGGATAATCCTAGCACCATATGTTTCCTGTATTCCTGCAGTTTATATGCAAAGGTTTGCACTTGTCCCTAGCACTCGGATTCTCCCAGCTGAGAGGTAGGAAGATCCTACTAGTACGAAGTAGATCCTAACACAAGGACAAAACAGACAAAAATGGCGGCAGGTGGGTAATCACCGCAATAAAGGCCATCGCTTTTGTTTGGCGTTACCATGAGCTGATGATTGTGATGATTCTGCCAGCTGCTGTTGAAAGGTAGTTATTTACTTTATTAAATAGATCAGAAGGGCCTAAATTGCCTGGTTTTTCGTTGTCTCCCCCTTTCTAATCTTTCAGTTTCTCTACCTGGTAACGGCATGGACCGACATTTCTGCATGTAAACCCAACGAAAAGTTGTTCCGCCCTCTACTTCCTGGTGCTAGAATCTTCCTACCTCTTTGTAATATACTGTCGAAGCTCCTATGTACACAGGGTACACTCAGTACCAGCTAAAAGTAATCAGGAATATGGAAGGCTTGAAATAAACTATACTTTACT
>JBBMOI010000002.1:3635000-3657500 GCA_038088405.1 Porites divaricata
TTATTCATGCTCAATTGTATTAGGGTATGGGACAAATGATTAAACACTAGACTAAGCCAAGCTAGGACAGCTTGGCCTAGGGGGTCAGTAGTAGTTAGTAATACCACCACAGCGATTCTCTGGGTGGGAGCTGAGGGTGGGAATTTCACTCCTGTGTAGCTCCGCTGAAAACTTAACACGCCAAATCAGCATAGTTACGTAAAAGATCTATAACTATTTCCCTAGCTACAAAAAAAAAAGTTCCTTACTGTTACTTATGTTGCCACTAAAATGTGTTTTTTCGCATTGCGTTTACAGTAGACCTTTATATTCGCTTGTATGTTTTGTTGACCCAATGAAGATCGCACAGTATTTTCTGGAGATTTAATTTAATCCTTCAGTGACTAATCTGGAATAAATATTGCGACAGTTTTGAAAGATAGTACTTTCTTAAGTATTGGCACATTCGCCACTTCCACATTTCCCATAATACACCTCATTTGCCCCACCAAAATTTTGCATAAGCACTGTTTCAATTTCTCTTGGGACGCTGTAAGCCGCTGCAATACCCTGGAGAAATGAAAAACAAAGGTTATGCAAAATTTGGGGGGTTGGGGGCAAATAAGGTGCATTATGGGAAATGTGGAAGTGGCGTATAATCAAAACCTGGACAGCAAAGCATACAAGCTGTTAGGCATATTTATTAATAATGGTCTATTTATTGTCTTATAATGGCCTATTAATTGTCTTATTATGGTGTACTTAAAATGAAATGTCTTCAGTCTTGTTCCACTGCATGCTCACGAGTGATCAGCGGTGTTCCCACAACCGGCCCATCTGTCTTGTATTTCCACACCAACTGTCCGTCGTCTGCTCGCAATGCGTACAAGTAGGTGTCTATCCCGCCTATGATCAAGAGGCGACTTTTTTCCAAACGAGGTGTAGACCAGACCGATGACTCCGTCTTAAAACTCCATACTAAAGCCCCATCAGCCTGACGAAGAGCTAGAACTTCTCCTTCTCCGGAACCAATGTAAACATTGCCGTTAGGTGCAACGAACGGTGAAGAAAATATTTCGCCCTTGCCTGTTTAAAGAAAGGAAAAAAACGAAGTCTATATTTTCTCATGTACCCGAGGGAGAAATCAGGAACAGTGCCGGTGCGGGACTAACCTGCAGGACAGGCCTTTTTAAATATTGTTTGGCGTTTTTCAATCGGACGAAGGCAAAAGGCAAGGCCGGTAAGGCATGCAGCTTGAGACACGCGCGACGAGGAGAAGATGAGGGGTTTATAATTAATACTTGGATCGCCTGAAAATTACGAAAAAGATAAACGCATGTTCTGCAAGTTAACGCGTGCGGGGTAAGTGCACGAGTAAAAGTTGTCCTATGGTGATAAACTGCTTGTATACACTCATTTCCGAATGCTTAACATAAACGACTTTCAAATTCATGGAGATGGAGGAAATGTAAATACAGTTTGTACTCCGAATTCCGTGTTCCAGATTCCAGATTTTAGGCAACTTGTAGGCAGTGTGTTTTGCGAATGGAAAGACTAGATAGAACAGCCAAAATATAGAAATCATCACAGACAGCAGGACCATCCAGAATGTCTCTCAAGTAACAGTGACCGACAGATGTGTGAATGTGAGCGACAGAACTGTCGCGCGAGTCTGCTCTGCGTTTTAGGCTTGTGCGATCGAAAACGCTAGTCAGCTCGTTTCGCCATATTAAATTTATTTTTTTAAAATCTTAATTTAAGTTTGTCTTAAAAAGGGTCTCTGAATTTTTCCCGTGTGTTTGTTCTGGCAAAGAATACATTCACAGAGGAACTGAAGTTGTTTGCTGACGGTCAAAACAGCTAGCCGAGTTTCGATTTCTACCAAGAACAGTAAAAAAGATACGTGCATTACAGGAAAATTAAAAAAAAAAAGAAAAAAAAAATGTTTAAGTAAATAAGTAGGACAACTAAAAAGAAAAAGAAAGAAAGAAAGAAAGAAAGAAAAAAAAAATGCCGAGACCAGGATTCGAACCTGGGTTACTGCGGCCACAACGCAGTGTCCTAACCACTAGACGATCACGGCTGAGCTACGCTGGCAGCGACACTCGCGAATTCCAAAATTTAATATATTAACACACGACAATACGTAATTTTCCTTTCCGGTTAGACGCATGTAGCCTGCGAACAGCAGACGTATTTCCGGTCGTCGCCTCCCTTCCTCGGCGGGATGCTCTCGCAGGCTACATGGCATGGGATGGCTTCTAGTATTTACGTAGTCGTTCGTGCCGCTTGTCAGTCGCGTAGTTGGTTTGTTTTCGTCTCTCGGGGCATAAACAAACAAACTACGCGACTGACAAGCGACGCGAAAACCGGGAAGAAACCTCTGCTTGCAGGGTACAATTAGCTTGGCGCCGGAACGGACGAAGAAGGGGCCCCTTCCTCAAAAATCCTGGTAGTTACCGGATCTTATCTGAAAATTGATTGAAATACTGGCGATTTTCCTAAATCACCATATCAATCGCACAAAAATATATAGCAATTGTAAACCGGCTTTGTTAAATATTCAAAAACTTTACACCCCAGTGAACAAAGAAAAGGAAAAAAAAAAAAAAAAAAAAAAAAACAGAAAAGAAAGAAAACGAAGAATAAAAACCCGGTTTGCTTCGTTTTGGCTAAAGGAATTCATCACTTTGCAAGTTTTTGCATACGAGCGTCTCATGCCACTTAAATAACTCAGGGGCTACTTAATATAACAACGATTTAATTTTCAAAGATCGAAAACTGCCTTTGAGGCAACTTAACTCAGTGAAACAAATTGAATCTTTTCACCCGCTACTATCATGAGCTACGTAACTGCGAAAGGGCATAAAACTTGAAAACTCGGTATTTGTTCAAACTATTATCACCATTATCGAGGTTGACATTCTTTTTTTAGAAGGAACTTTTTCATAAGAACGTTCAGCCTGAAATTTGCCAGAACATAAAGAACATGGTAAGAACACCACCGAGCCGGCTCGGAGAAAAACAACTTTCTTTTCACTTACTCTTACTTTCCTAAATCGAGAAAATCTGAATGTACATAATAATGTCCTACATGGAATCAGAGTGCAAGTCAAATTTTGTTCTTTCAATACACTCCTATTAATGTGAACTACAGAGGATCACAACTACTTGGAACATCTCACATGTAAAAAAGACTTGGGTTAATGTTTGCTGGGTATGTGCCACTGGCCTCACAGAGCCCCTACCCAATTATAGTCTATTTTTTGGCCAATATAGATACCATCTTAGTCACTTTTTGGAAAATGTAATTTTCGCGATCCCACCTTAGTCACTTTCTATTTATGCATCTACCTCATCAGTGTGGTTTCAAGCGGCGGAATGTAATGCGGTCAATGCAAGCTTATTGTTAAATTTAATAAACAACAACTTTCGATTATTTCAACCGAGAATCTTCCCATTTTGAATCCCTACTTACCCCCAAAATCCGACTTGAAATTTGCGACCCCATTCTAGTATTAAACTCCGATTGAAAATGCGACCCCATTATAGTCACTCCACTCTTGTTCATTGGTGCCCTCGGAACAATCAGTAAACGATTCCATCTGTATCCAAAGAAAGCACGACTCGACGGGAGTATTCTGCCACTACAAGAAGCTTGTTTACTGGGAACAGCAAGAATTATAAGAAAGGTGATGTATACCGAAGGTGACGGGAGGTCACCTGATACCATTGAATAATCCGACTGGACGACCAAGAAAACCGTGCGAACTGACAATATTAATAATAATAATAATAATAATAATAATAATAATAATAATAACAACAACAAAATCAATAATAATGAACATAGGAGAGGAAAGATAAACTTGCGGTTGATATTAGTTTTTGATATCCGACCGGGACCTTGACGTTCTCTGTTTCTAAGATCGCGGATATCTTATCACTTTGACTTTCTTACCTTGCCGTGTCCACTTCTCTTTTCCAGTAGTCGAATCCAGAGCATAAATGCTCCCTTCTGTGGACCCAACGAAGAGAGTACCATCTGCTTTGCTGACAACCGGCGATGACTGAAAGCTTGAATCGCCTTGGAATGTCCAGAGTTTCTCGCCACTTTGGACAGCAAACGCATAACAGTTGGCGTCAAAGGAGCAGAAAAACACAGAGTTGCCATCGTGGCTTACTGCTGGAGAAGAGAATACAGGCCCGCCCGTTTCGTACGACCATATTATCTCACCTGTTTCACCATTAAGCGAGAAGACATTAGCTGAACCCTCAGACATCGAGCCAATGAAAACAGCTTTGCCGCCTGCGAGAAGTGCTGGGGATGACCAGATTTCTTCGCGCAAGTTCCGCTTCCACTTTAAAGAGCCGTCAGGGTTGACAGCATAGAAAATGCCGTCCAAACATCCGAAATAGAGAGTGCCGTCAGTGGCAACTCGAGTTGAAGACGTCACGGCACCGCCGGTGGAAAATTTCCATATAAGGGAACCGTCGACGGCGTCAAGTGCACGAAGTGAATTGTCGTCTGTTGCGCAGTACACGATATCGCCTTCTGAGTTGAAGACGCATTTCGAACCGCCTTCATCTGCTGTTTGATGCTTCCATTTCAATTTTCCCGTTGCAGAGTCAAAAGCGTAAATCCAGTGATCATCAGAGCTAAGGTACAATGTTGAATCCTTGAGATTAACCTTTTCTACTAAAACGACTTTACCATTGATACTCTTCTCCTCATTACTTGCGCCTTCCTCTGCAGCTTTTCCTTCTTCCGCAATTTCCTGATCGGAACTGCTCGGCTTCGCACGAGAATCGAACGGAGGACCACTTTCGGGAATGATTATTTTTCCATCCAGACTTTCAAAATACTCCAAGTCTTGCTGGTTTAGCCGCACGTGAGACAAGTGAAAGTTTGTCTGGATGTGATTTGGGTTGCGAGAACGTGGGAAACAAATAACACTACTCTCCAGACACCACTTTAACACAAGCTGAGGTATAGATGCGTCGAATCTGGAGGCGATTTTCCGGAGACCTTCATCGGAGAGTACGGGGTTTAGAGGCATACCTTCCCTTTTCCACGAGTCTCCAAGTGTGCTGTTAATTGAAGGTAAAAGCTTGAACTTAGCTCGCAGATTTCTTTCTCAAGTAACATTTTTAAAGATTGGGAGAATAAGACAAAAAACTTCCAAGGCTCCTGACTTATTAGTCTGCCAAACGTTATGCAAAGGTAAATAGGAACTTAAGCAACGGCGTTTTTGAGCGACGATCTTCAACCGGAAGTGGACTTTTTTATTCTTGGGCACTGTTTGTCGCCAAAAGTTTGGGGGGCAAATCTTTTGAATAAGATGAGTAAAGACACTTAGCAAAACAAATGTGGTAGCGTCAAGGCATATTAAACGGGAAAGGGCCCTTACTTCCGGTTGAAGTGCGTCGCATCCTCCCCATAGGGCTCTTCAGGGATAAATTTTAAAATTATCAATTTAAAGGGGCTAAGTCACGGCAGTCCAGTTCATTTTGTTTAATTTTGCCAATTAATCGCCCTCAATCGCTATGGAACTTAAAGTAAGGAAAGAAATTACATGTAAATGACAAAATCAGACATCCGACACAAACAAATATGTCCCCTGAGCATTATTTTTGAAGTTGCAAGCAGCAGGGATCAACTTTGAAAAACTGTTAGGCTGAACAGTTTTCAAAAATCCTAATTTCAATCCGTTTGCGTCTTCTTCAGTTTTGCCCATCCGTGGCATCTGTTGTTTCTGTTATGTTATTTTAACCTTTTATCAAAGTTTTAAGCGGTTATTTTTATGTTTATCTTAATTTAACGGGCATTTTGTAATTTCCTAAATTGGCTGAATTTCGTGACAAAGCTCCTTTAAACATATGAAAACCCACCCCAGTATAGGAGCCTAGAGTCTTTCAGGTTATTAACCGGAAGTAGGCAGCGAAAAGGCTCCCGAGGGGAGTGGTGTGGGACGTACGTCAGGTTTCCCCACCCCACTCCTCATCTGCTCGGGCTTTCTAGCTTTCTCCTTGTCATATATTTCACTGGGAGCTTGTTCACAGGCTAGCCTGAATAGGTTTATGTGTCTACTTGGAATTTCCAAATCCTCAGTGCTGTTTTAATAGAGACACATGGACTGGCATAACGCTAGAAGAGAGACCCTCGAACGACGCCAGTGGGAACAAACCAAACCTATGACTACTGGCGTTTGCATTTCAAAGGTTTGATTTTTGCAACTCGTGTTTTCCAGTAAAGGCGTATCGAGCCACCTTTGATGCTACCCACTTAGTAAGCGCAATATGTACCAGAATAGCCTCTTTCCAGGATTTCACTTCTTAGTAACATTTGTGTTAGCTATACGTCAGGAATTTCTTGTATTACGATACAGCAGTTGTCTCTCTTAAATCTATTTTAAAGAGTAAAGTTAGAGCTTAAGTGCGATTATATATATGTATCAGCTCTTTATAGAGATAGAAAGGCTTTGTATACCTGTGTCCCGTGTATCGAATATTATTTTTGTCGCAGAACTGTCGTGTTTCGAGATCCTGACTGAAGACATCAAAAGGATTCTGAACGACTGAGGGATGAATACTAGCAATTTCCAGTAGACGCTGTAGATCTTGAACTTCAAAGTTGCTGACACCAATACTTCGGATTACACCTATGTAAGAAAAAGAGCTTATAAACAGCCAGAATAATTATGACCTGCATTAAATAAAATTTTTTCCGCGGTTTCAGCTTAAAAACACATTGAAAGTAGACCAGGAAAGTATATATGGAGGGCCCGGAAGGGGTAAAATGGGAACTGAGATTAAACTTTTATATACTGGGAAAAGCTGGGAAAATGAAATTTAATGCACTGGGGCTGGGATTTAACCACTTGGAAAGGGCTAAACAGTTTCTCAAATGGGAATGGAGTTTTTCTCTTTTCACGATATTATATATACACGATATTATTTTCGACTATATTATTTGATACAAATGCTCAAAAGTGTCTATTTTTTGAAATAAAAGAAATGATATTCTGTACCAGTAGACCTCAGAAGAAACATTGGGTCATGGCAGTTTTTTTTTTTTTTTTTGCACCCAGTTAGTTGGTCTGGTTACTTCAGCAGTTTGCTTTCGGGGGAATAACATGCGCATGTTTGCGTGTGACAGGGATCAAAATGGCGTCTGATTCAGTATACAGTTTGGAAAGTGTTCCTCGATGATCAGTTAACTAAGGTGATTGAAATCAAGTATTTTTTGGCCTAAATATGCAGTCGTACACACTGAAAATTGTAAATATACGTTGAACTTGAATTGGAGTCTGAGAGAATTGCAAAAGATAGTTATATTGAAGAGAGGGGATTTTCCGATCATGCAGTAGAAATTGAAGTGTTTGATGTGAACTACGTTGAACCAGGCATCCCAAAAAAGTGTCAATCGTACTGTGGAACAAGGAAAGGATAAAAATGTTCAGAGGAAGTGAATCACGTTCTTTTTGTTCATCTGAATGATCCAGCGAGTGCCATGTTTTCAAAAAGAAACAACAAGTTTTTTTGCACGGTCAACACAGCCAATAAGGTTCGGTAAAACACCCACAAATCAAACAAAGCTGGCCGCTAGAAAGAAAAGTGTTAGCGAGTGTCCTCTAACTCGTGAGAAACTCAAGGCGTTTCTCGAAGACACAGACAATATGAAACTCGCAGACGACGGCAAAAGCATATATGAAATGCTTGCTTTGTGTTAAACTTAACACCCAAAGTGGCCAGGAGTAAGAGGTCAAAGAGTGGCCATCTAAAGTACTTCGGGCGTGTGATGCATGAGTGCTCTTCACGGGTCGCTACAGAAGCTGTAAATGCATACTTAGACAAAAGGTGAATTGACCGGTTTCATGGTCCAGTGGAAAAGCTCGGGTATCCACCAAACTAAAAGACACACCATTGTCCCCAACACTCTTGACAAATTCCAACTCATACTACCCTGTTGAACCTTCAGCTAATGGCCAGTTGGTCAAGGTTGAAATTGCCAAACCATTCGGAGAAAGATTTCTCAAAAATGACTCAGCAGAAATGAGATTGTCGTCTAGACGATATGGAAACTGTGTGGACAAAGCTGGAACACTACCCTTCAATTTATCTGAAAGTTGGACTTCACTTAATCCATTGGATTTAATGTTTGTGTTTCGTTATGAGCAAAGCTCAGTGCCGGATGAAAGTGCAGCGAGTCCTGCACGCGATTCTGATGAACAGCCTCTGAAGGTTCTCGCCCGCACTGATCAACGTGACGATTACAGCAGTAGCGAAAGTGAAGACAGTGATTCGGATGAGGAAGGTGGAGATGACAGAAGTGGTTTCAATAAGGTGATGCAACAAGGGTTGGAAGAAAAAGAGTGTTCACCGGTAAATAAGAGGTTTTCTTCAGTCCAGGTGAGGATACATGATACAAAAGGCATCAGCCAGTGCTTTTACTACATTATGCACATCAGTTCGCAACAAGTACTGAAAATGGGATTTTAGAGTTGGTAATTGGGATTTGGACCAAAATTTGGCTGGCAACTGGGATCTGGACCAAAGGTAGGCTGGGAACTGGGATTTGGTACCACCCCCTCTCCCTCAGGACCCCCTGTACAGAGATTTGCTAACAAATAAGAAGAGAAAAAACAAATAAATAATATAATACGTAGATTTAGTTACGGCTAAAAGCGAAGCTCTCGTTAATATACTTATAATTAAAATAAAATCGACCAATGCTAAACGGCGACGGCAACGAAAACTACAGTGCAAAAAAAATAATAGTCTAAGTGAAGAACACTTTTTAGGTACATTTCTTGCCGTTGTTTTGCACGACCACAACGTGAAACTTTCTAGTTACACATTTTATGGAAAAAAAATGTCGCATGTGTTCACCAATGATTTTGTTGCTTGTGTTCCTGTTCGCTATCTTTTCACCGCCGCTCATTTTTACCTTGCTGGCTGCAGCTTGCTGACCGCTACCATTTCTCATTTTCTCACCGCCGATATAAAATTTTAATGTTGAATTGCTTTTCCAACAAAATTCGTCTCCTATGATTTTTATCTCTCGCTCTAGCTCTTTCCCCGTTATCCACGTCAGTGTAGAAAAAAGACTCGACTTTGGGCGGGTGGAGGTACGGTCACGTGACTATCAAAATTTCTCGGATGCATAGATAACCAAATTTTCTTACTTATGGTGCTCCGCTAATAGTAACAAAGAAACTTGCTAGCACGCTCACATCCGCGTTTGTCGCTAGCGGTTTTAAAAATTTATTTCTTCACTGAATTGCCTGGATTATCTTAACGTGGGGAGACTGATAAGGTTATTTTTTATCAAAAATGGAATGAAAATTCTCTTAAATGAACTGAGTAGATTGCACTCAGTCTACAAGAGAATTTAAAGGGGAGGGGGGGGGGGGGGGGAATGGAGAAAGAAGAAAAGAAAACAACTTCTGAAAACACGGTTACTTACCTTTGTCAACCAGTGATTCTAGAGCCTTCCATGAATCTTCCCAAGTTCCTTTGGGTTCTCCCTTCTGACAAATCAAGTGGGCACCAGGTCCCTCATCGCAATCCATGGAATGGATCAACATCAGATCAATATAGCTGACCTACAACAGTTAACACAAGATTATAGACAAATATTTTAGCACAAGCCAAGGTGAATCCCAGTGGGACCGGTGTTTGTCCCCTCACTTCCTGGGTATAGAATTAAAAAGGGTGTGGTTTTGCGCTCTCTGGGACCGTGGCCTGAAATTGGGTATTGTTTTGAAACATTTTGCCTCTTAAGAGCGAGGTAGGGTAGGCAAAAATAACATAAATTATTTGATTCAGAAATAGGATAACGCCGTTTTAGTTAAGCATACTGCACACGCCCAACCAAATGTTCTAGAGGGATCCACCACAAGGAGTTACGGAATGTGCTTATTGGCCAAGTCCGAAAAATACTAAAGAAGGTCTAGGAGAACAAAGAACAAATCTGTCAAATACCTGCAATGAGCTGGGGACTTGCAAGGGGATTCAAGAGGACTTGTTAACTTTTAAAATTTAAATGCAATAATGAAAGACGAAACTAAAAGGCTTCTAAAATGACAAAAATTAAAGAAATGTATAGCTGTAGCTTCGAGTAACGTAAATTAAAGTGATCCCAAAATGTTAGAAACTCCAGAAAATGAAAACCTTGACTAAATTAAACAGTGCAGGTACACAAACTGAATGCGGTGGGTAATTAAGTGTATATTTCCTGTCGTTTTCAATTTATATGCAGAATTTACCGCAGAACTTGTCACCACACTCCCCTAGACAGGTTTTTGGTAGAATCGCCGATACATAACATCACAATTCGATTACAACAACGGCGATTTCGCGGCCACCGATAAATCGCCATGAAATCGATACTAGTTGGTACATGCGATTTGAAATAGCGCTTACAATTGCCCCAAACATCGCACGAAAATCGCTTGTGCTTGTAAACGGGCCTCAAGAAGCTAGATCAAATCTGTACCTGGAGTTTTTTTAGGGACTCTTCGACAGATTTGAGTGTTTCTTCGTATCCTAGAAAACGAGGATGAACTTTGGAAACGATAAAAACTTCTTCTCTTGGTATTCCACTTTCCTTCAGAGCGAGGCCCACGTGTTCTTCGTTATAGGCTTGAGCAGAATCAATCATTCTGAAAATGATTTAAAAATAAATGCTAGAGTTAGAACGTGCGCACACCCACTTCAAAAAGAAGCCCATTAAATTACGAAAAGAAAACCGAATATTATTTCAGAGGTATCAATTCCCGCGTTAGCTGTGTTTTACAGGAATCTTGCGACTTACAGTAATCCAAACGGTAGAATTGGGAAAGTCGTACTGTCGCTCGCTAGCTCTGTGACTTTTCTTTTTATTTATGTATAAAGTTTGTTTATTTTCAAGATTACATGAGCTTCTAAGACGTATTTGTCCTCTATAAAATTCAATGCTTTGAGCGTAAAATGATTAGAACATGATACTCACAGTAGCTTCCAGCGGTACTTAACTCAGTGCTCTTGGGAGGCAGGGGGGTTTAATTTCAAACCTCAAAAAGTCGTCTGAAATGTCACACGTCTCCATAACCTAACCCATAAGGGGGAGGGGGGTGGGGGAGAGAGACGTCTGAATTCCGAGCGTCAATAATTCGGTCCAGTGACGTCACCAACTTTTGCCGATATGGTAAGTATTGTCTCTCTCCACCGCGTCCCCAGTGGAGGGAAGCACGAGCGAGCACGCGAAGCCACGAGAAGAATGGGAAGGCGGATTCGTGCGCGCCTTCGAGGCTTCGCTTCTCATTTGCGCGTTTAATCTTTCAGTTAAACGCCAGGGATCTAGATTGACACTTCTTCATAGTAATTTATCAACTACTAAATCACAAATATCATTCGGCCAAACATTGGTAAATAATATGGTGGAAAAAACTAACAACAAACAATACCTGTATCCAGTACTCAGTGCTGACAAAACAGATGACTTAGTGTCTTCAAACAAACCAGCTGTACCAAAACCAAGCTTAGGCACTGTGGAAACAAAGCAAAAAGACCACGCTCTTTTTTCAGTAAAACCTTTTACATGATGGCTGAACAGAAACTTATTGGGTTCAATTTGCGTTTGCATGTTTTAGAGGCCACACTTTAAGTCACCACGCTATTTTAGGCAATTTCAAGACCCAACAAACGATCACAAAAATCACTGATATTAAAACAGGAGGCTCCTGATAAAAATAACTTTGGCAAAATTTAAAGGAACACAAAAGAAAAACAACTAAAGAACAGTAACGAACATGTATAGGCCAAACTGAAGAAGATATTAAAACGAATTGTCTCAATGTGTGTGAGGGTGTGTCTTGCTTGAAAATCACTTATATTTGTAAAATGGAGATGATCTTGTAAACAAGAAGCTTTTCGCTTCAAAAAATGAAATCATTTGTCTTTGTTTTAGTTTAAGCCCTTAGTTAGTGAAATAGATAAAATCATGGAAAAAACCGTGACCTTACCTAAAAAATAATTTGACAGGGCCGTCATTAGGAGCCAGGGGCCGGGAATTTCCCTCATCTATTATAAATGTGGCCACTGGCTACTTGCATTGAAAAATAGATGAAAAATAGAACCAAAAGAAATCCGTAGCAGTTTGATTCCCTGCCTACTTGTTATATGTACCTGACAACTTGAAATCTTAGTGACAACCCAACTTTGATAACCGCTTCAGAGGATAACATGCAAGCGAAGTTTTCATTTTCAGTGGTGAGAGAAGGGAGCCATGAGCCCCGATAGAACACAAAAGTGGTGCTCATGGGTGACTTCCCACAATATTTCTGAAATGCCATATAGAGATTGCTCTCAGGTTTTTCAGAGGATTAATAGACATTTGAGGAATTTTGTTGAAGGATGACACAAACAGGGAGCCACACTGTAGCTGGATATTTTTTTCTCGAACCTTTCTTCATCATTTTTTGATGGCCTTTTGAAAAACTTTGCACTTATGACAAAAATTCAAAATGCTCTACTATCCACAATGACAAGTATTCAGTTAAGAAATAAAAATCTTAACAAAATGCATATAAATCATAGAGAACTTCCTTACTCTTGTATCCACTGGACAGAGTAACAAAAATGCCTTCATGTATGGGTTCCTCAGGTGTATCCAATGCATCAGAATGTGGATGATAGGCTTCTGTGATTGGCTTGTTCTGTGAGTGGCACTTGATCGTGTCTGGATATGTCTCAACAACTTTGTCAAACAATTTTGAGGTGTACACTACATCTTCAAAGTCACTTGTCTAATAAAAAAATGGGCATTAACTATGATTGTCACTAAAGAAATTTCTAATCCTTTTATCACATTAGCCAGGGACACCCAATGATGATTTTCTCCTAAATCCATTGAAAACCTTCTTTAGGCTATCCTGCCATAAAATTCATATCTGTTTGGACATCCTAGGGAAGGTTGAGTCTTTTCAAAATTACAAGAGCTTCAGTATTATTTTATCCAAAAATTTTAGATGCAATTTATCATTTTACCATTTTCCAATGTGAGAATTTTTCTGATTCCTGTCTCAAACAAAATTTTGAATCCAAAATTTTTACGTTTCCTTTTTCTGCCAAAAAGAAGTATTACATGGAGAAAAAATGTGAAAAATAAAGCTTCAGAAAATCGTAGGGAATATATTAGATAAGTTTCAAAAATTGTACATGAATAGAGCGGTTATCTAGAAATGTCTCAGGTACTTCAGAGACTGCCTGCCTGCAATACTACTCCGATATATGAAGACATAATGCCACCGGCAACAAGAAATTGCAGGTATTTACCTGCCAGCATGCCTGTGAAGTCGAACTTGAGTCATCTTCGCCAGCGTGCTGGTGGTAAAGACTGACATGGCCTCTGTTGCTGGCGACTTCTGTTCTCATATTGGAAGGGTGTCCCAGGCAGTACTGGCAGGTAGCTCGGTGTCACATGAGAACCATGCAGGCTTTACATGGGGTGACACAAATATAAAGCAAGTAAATAGTAAGTTGGTACAATATGCTTTATCTTACGTCCTCTTCTTCGCCTGGCAAAAGCTCATCATCATCTTCTGCCTGCTTGAAAGGATGAAACCACAGGGAGATTGCAATGTTTGGACAATCAAATGATCGAACGTGATGCCACCAGTGCTGTGGGATGTATAGAATGTCACCTGCATTTAATACTACCTATAATATAAAAGAAATCCAAAATGTTATTTCTGAATACCACACGATTGTTTGTATTTTGGAAAGTCAGACCTAAGGAGAAAAATTAATGCAGTTATAATCCCATCACACATACAATGATCACATGCAATCAAATAAGTAATAGGTTGTAGTGGTCATGCATGGCTATGTTGTGGACATTCAATTTTATCCTCGGTTTAAATTTCATTTCCCTTTGTTTTTGGGTATGGTAATGTAAGATAATGAGTTTAAAACAAAGGGAAATAAAAATTAAACCAAGGATAAAATTGAACCACATCAGCTACATTATATTACAATAAATATATACTATAAAATATTTCATGTAGTTCAAATAAACAAAAATCTATGATCTATAAATATCAATTTATATGAATAAATGTAAGTAATTGAGTAATAGTGATCCAGTTGTTATTCTCTATGGTCTGGTCATATCTTCCTTTCCCCAATTTTTTTCTTTACACACACCAGTTATGTCCAATGCCCTGTGATGTACTAAGAAATGCATACAGTCACTTCCTCTTTACCAGAAAGTCAAGGCAGTTAAACTTTCAAAAATGAAGTACATGTACATGTATAGTAAATTTATAAAATACTCTTAGGCAGTCATGCTTTTATTCCATTAAAATAAAATTCATTTGGTTATTTTGTCATTTTCGTCAACTCCATTCCAAAGAACTGACCAATGAAAGACTAATGAGTCTCTCATTACTCTGTCATTTTGTGGTGCATGGTTATATGAAATACAAAAGAAAATTGCTTTTCTCACCTTATGAAAAGCAACTTTGGAAACATTGGGAAATTTTTTAAGATCTACTGACTCAGGATCAACCGGTGACAAACCAGGAACAGTTGTGTAATTATTAGCATATAATTTTTCTGCACTGTCACTACTCGCTACCAGAACTTCTTTTCTCCCAGAAATAATGGTGAGCAGATTGTGGTAGCCATCATGGTGCAGAGCAGAGCTTGTGTTACCACTGCTATAAAGTAGATGAATACTCTGTATATTTGGCATTATCTCCTCGCACTGAAGGCAATAAGGGACCATTATATCACTTGTCATGTCAGATTGTGGAAAAGGGCAGTCCAAATAAACTTGCTTGGTTTTGAAAATATCTAAGAATGTGTTTAGGCTCATTGTTCTTTTCATGGGAGGTATTCTCTCATAATGCTTTGTAAACTCTACATCAAAGACCACATGGCCATATCGCTCCCTCATGTATGTTTCATTGGCCCAATATTTCACAGCAGACCAATCAGCAGCGGCACCTCGCATCACAAGTGGCCTCCTCTTCTTTATGAAGTGGCTGTAGAAATCCCTCCCACTTGGAACATAAGTCATATCCTCTACCTCACCAAGGATAATTGAGCTTTGCTCTCCTAGCTTCATCAAATGACCTCTAAGTTCATACATTGCTTCAAAAAAAGTTTCTTCTTTAGAAGATGCGTCATCAAAGAGTATTTTCTCGTCCAACTTTCTCTCATTGTCATCACCATTTTTAATGATAACGGATGTTCCTTCGAGGTTGCTCTTGTCTGGCGCGTTTTCGCCTGGTAAAGGCACAACATCCTCATGAGCACCTGCTGTCCTGTGCTGTATGATTAAAACATCCATCGACAACAACACCGCCAGAGGAAAAACTGTAAAAATTACTTTTGACATTTTGGCGGATTACAGCGTTGGCCAAATCTACCGCGAAAAAAAAAAATTTGTAGGGATTACAGTTGAACAACTCTAATATTATGCTGAACTTGTTCAGCAAAATACGAAAATAAACTAAAAGATTGTCTAGTCTAATAAACGATTGCCGCGCTCATTTTCCGTATTTGTCACCTGTCTTAATTAGCGGTCGATCGTTGTTTTATCGACTAAGAATGCTTCTGTAACCAAATAATCTCCTTGGAAAGTACTTGACAACGTATCCCAAGCAAAGAAACTTGTTTTTTCCAAATATTGCGGGTGAGCGATCTTCTTTGGTTACATTATGCTGGGAGCGGAGACACAGCTTAGACAGGAGATCGCACGAAAAAAAACACAACCCGTTGACAAAGATTTCAAAATGATCCAGGCGTTCTAAGAGATTTGGCGGTGGCCTGATGCCGAGAGCGCCTCTAGAAAACTGGGAATGAGAATAAGGCTTTCACGAGAAAACCCCCAACCCCAAACGTTATAGCGCGCAGTCCACTTCATTTTTTAGGCAAATCAATCAGTTGATCATGAATTGAAAAAATCTTTATTTATACATTCGTAGGGCAGGGCAGAAAAACCGCTGATTGGTTGCCGTTTTCGCGGCAGTTTGTGCTCTCCGCTGACCATCTTACAATGAATCAAGCAGTCTACAAAAAAGAGCACAGTTTGAGGCCAAATACATAGTCAACCATGACTAGTTCGGTGATTATGATTTGATATCCCCAAACTAGAACTCATTGACATGCGATGTCAAAAGTTGTAGCGAAATCAGATTAGGAATAAACTTTAGGGTGCTTGCTGAAAATGCGCGGGATAGTGTGTAGTTCATAGAGACATCATACGACCAATAGCTCTTAAACAATTTGCAAAAATAAGAAACAGGTGGAGTATTTAAGGTTCAAAATTCGACCAACCAAAAGGCTAAAAGCCAAGAAACAAAATAAGAAATACGTAAAAAAATCGAACAGTACGTTTTTCTGTGGCTTGCTGTTTTTTGTTTTTGTATCCCTCTCGCGGTGACAACACTCGAACGTAATCGCCGGTGAGAAGCTTCCACAAATGTACAGCCAATCTTAGTCCTAAACAGATGGATCCTCTTGCACTTAGAAGGTAGATAGCAGCGGAAAAATAGATTTCCTTGGACAAGTAAAAAAAGGAAAAGATTTATAAACACCAAACTCTTCGCCTACGGCTTGTAGCTGCTTGTGTCCACTAACTAACTGGTAGGCGCCCGCTTTCCCGGCTTCATGCTTTGAGCGGGAAATTATGAATGAAACTGGAGACGCCGCTCGTTTTTTTCCCGCTTCAAAAAGCTTCAAAAATGTCCAAAAATAGTTACCGACCGCTTCAATGTCAAGTTCCGGTCTTTTTGCGTCCGTTTCCGGCGGAAAGAACGTCCAAAGTTGGCTCCAGATTAAGAAGCGTGTCAGAAAAGTGTTGGGGTGCCACTAATATTATTATTATTCGGGAATAGAGGCTGTTTTACGCGGCTACTCTAGGCCGGTTTGGCTATGTTTTGGTCATGCAAAAAAATTGCAAGTGGAAAGTCAAAGGAGGTGCTGTTTTCCGAATGAAAATGCCTGCACGCAAAGGAACAATTTACTGCCCTGTCCGCAGAGGATTCTCACCGTAGCAACAAACCTTGAAAACTACCAAGGAGGTGCATTTCTTTGCCCAGGCCACCTAAAACTCGTGGACGAAGCTCTCACATTTACAAACCAGCTCTCTACAAAACCCTACTACGAGAAAGGTATGTTTCTTTTGCACTCAATCAACAGTCAAAATGTACAGAAACAGATCATACATTCTTAGTTTTGTTTTAGAATATATTCATATTTTGCATTAAATTTTGCCCTACACATTTGTAGACAAAATGTACTACTTCAGTCCTATGTACTACCCCAGAAAAGAAAATAACTTGGAGGGATGGAAACTCTCAGACCGCCCCTTTGCAGAGTGTTAATGAGCTAGCAGAGGCAAGACAATTAATCACCAAATTACAGCGTGAAAATGCAGCATTAAAAGTAGCCTGCGAGCAAGCTCTCCTATTTGGGTAAGCGAAGTGAGAGCTTGCTTGCAGGCTACATTAAAAGAAAGATGCAACAAGCTAGAAGGTATTGTATTGACGTACTCTTAATTTCCACACATTCAAAACAAAGGCGACTAGTTTCAACCTTTATTAGAAACATTTTTTATTAATTTTCAGAGCCAACTTTTGATGAGCAGTTCAAAACGTTCCACAAGTGTCTCACCAAACATTCATAATGACATTTTAACGGGAAGCTTTCTCACCCGTAGCTGATCTACAGAAAGGTCCTGATCCAAAATAACATTAAATTGTTAAAAAATATATATTAACAATACAAAAGTAAATTATAGACTAATACTGTAGATTTAAAAAAATTACTTTTAAACTGACATATGGTGTCAGAGTCCTTCAAGTCACTGTCCAAGGCATTCCAGTCTTTAAAGGCATGATAACAAGTTCTCTGTTTACGACAGTTCCGTTTTACTGTTGGAATCTATGGACATCACTATTTCTAGATAATTCCAATTTGTGAGATGTAATTCCATTCACACATTTATAAACATACAAGCAGCGATGGAAGTGCCCGCATTGATTTAAATTTAACCAGCCAAGCTGATTGAGAGCATCGGTTGCAGAAGAATACAATGGTTTATTTAGAACAAGTTTTGCCGCCTTGTTTTGCAACACCTGCAGGTTGTTCATTAAAACAGCGTTATCCTTATTGCCCCATACAAGATCAGCATAATCGAAGGTTGGAAGAACAAGGCCATTGTAATAAAGAAGGCGTGCATTATATGGCAACAAGTGCTTAATCCTATGCAAAAGATCTAGTCTCTGGTTCACTTTAGATGTCACATTACAAGGATGGAGGGCAGCAGCTATACAACCCTGCAGACATGGAAAAATTTGCCAACAAGTGCACCCCTGGATTGTTCAACCGTGCCTTGTTTCTAGTCAAGAATAATGAAAGACAACAGCTTTCTAAGAAAAGAAATGAAATACAGAGACTGCAAGTTGTGGCACTGCTTCATCAGCTGTCTCACTTCAGAAACCAAGCGTGTATAATAATAATAAAAAATAAAATAAATAACAATACTTATAATGATAATGGTAATGATAATGATAATAATAATAGTAGTAGCAGGAACCATACTTTAGGAAGACACTTAAATTAAACACCATGGTGTGTAATAGACAGAAGTGCTGCTTGTTTGTTTTTAACAGAAAAACAATCCCTTACAACAAGACTGTGGGTTGCACTTGTCCTTTCATGGTGCCAGTGATGATGCTTTGACAGCTGGCTCACTTCTGGGGTTTAGCACTCACCCGAGAAGTGTGCTAAATCATAAAAAAGGATTGTCTGAAAAAAGCATTCAAAAGACACAAGCGATCGTTGAGAGTGCCATAAAGGTACATGTATTATTTTACATACTGGAACAATTCATTATTAAACATCTGCCACTGCACAACACCCTGGCCACAAAAATAAGTTGACACAAGGTGAGGTGGCTGGATGTAAAGAAGCAGGGGCTAAATAGAAGGCACAAGGACCTTGTAACAAGGAGACAAAAATAACAAAAATAGAGTGATTTTACTTGAACCGTGAAACAGATATTAACAAACAATGCAGATTAGCAAGAGGTAAACAAAAGAAGACAATGGAATTAGCGCATAATAGTGCATAGCATTCTTCTGCCTGTTTCACAGTTTAAGTAAAATGACTTAAATTTACCAGTCCATAGATGTACACTGATCCAGTTAAAAATTTCCTCCCCAACAGAACAACAACTTCCTCCTACTCATTATAGATGATTTTCATTGTGTCCAGTCTATAAAAGACCCCAAACAGAGCCAGCTGAGCAAGTGCCTTCACTACTGGAGTAGTGGATCACCAAGAATCTATACTGGCAATGCCAACAACAAGAAACGTCCACCGGGTTATACCTGTCCGAATTGCTGGGGGTGCAGTTGTTAACTGTCGGATACACTAGCAAATAAGATACTCATTAAAGCAAAACAATCATCCCTTTTGCATCTTCCACAAAGTGCTTTATCTAAGTACAGCAACAAAAATTCCAAGAATGTAAACTTCACCAACTCTACTGGAGAAGCAGTAATTGTTAACACTGGTATGGTGTGTGTCACATGTGGCAGGGTCTGTAAGAGCAAAGGGGGCTTGACTCAGCATCAGAACACCCATAAAGGGGTAAATAGTTAAGTGTTTCCCTGAAATGAGAATAACAAAACAATAATCATTGCCTTTTTTAGAAGCAAATCCAAACAAATAATACAAGTCCTTTGTTTCATGTAAAATACATTGAATAGGAATAGGCATGATAACACAGGAGAGAAACCTTGAACAATGCCTTTGTTGTTGCCTTTGTCTTGCTATAGGTATTTTAAAACAATGCCACTAGCTAGATAACAAATAAGTGATCTTGTGCTTATAATATTATATGAACCAAATTCCAAATGCATGAGAACTTTGCATTATAAAAGATTAACTCAGCCCAAGTACTATGCCAGTGAGAAAAATATAGTGATAGTCCTGTCCAGAATACTAACAAGGGACAATGTGATGTACAGGAGTAAGATAGTGTCTTCAAAATATTCGATGTTATTTTGAACATGTAAATATAATAAGATTTTCACTTCAAAATATCACATTGTATATGGGCAAGGCTTGTGTATAACTCTGCTAATTCTGGATACATGTAAGCTTAAAAATTCATCCTTAAAATTTCACCTTTCTTACAACAACCTAATTTTGTACAGTAAAATCATTCCAAATATATATCAGCCCAAAAACAAAGTTACTAATTGTATAAATCAATTGGTATAAATTGATCTAAAGAAATTACAAATTGGACAACGCGTACAAAAAAATAATTTCGCTTCTAGCGGAACAATGTAAACAATTCACACCAAGGAATTCATTGAACAGTGTGGTTATATATAACCTAGAATCAAAAGCCAATTAAACTTGTAACTCAGGGTGCTATGAAGTGCTATTTTGTTTGAAAGTTTGGTTTCTTTTAGCAATGGCTTTGCCAACATTATATGCCTGCACGCAGCGCAGGCTGCACCGCCGCAATCTCGTGGAGGATAAATAGCATCCAATGCAAATTTCGGTTAACGCATCAACACTGAAAACGTTCACTATGTGAAAGACGTAAAATTTCTTACCTTTAAACTCAGTTGTGTAACTATCGGATCACCAAGACTTGTTGCAAGAAAACCAAACAATCGCGTAGAAGAAAGTTGATCGAAAAAGCACATGGTTTGCTTGGCACGACTCCGTCCGTTTAACGTAATACAATCACAGAGATTACCTCCAAAGCGAAGCAAAACAAAATGATATCATTATATACAAGACCTTTCAGTAATGTATTTCAACACAGTGCTCTGCAAATTTCGGCAAAAAAATCCACATTCATGATCGCTCGATTGTAGCTCCTTCGAATCGCTCATTCTTTTGAACCAACTGCATCTGCATATGGTCAGCGGAAGGCGCTAGAGCATGCTCGCAGTGGAATTTTTTTTTAACCAATCAGCGGTTTTTCTGCCCTGCCCATTCGTAGTGGAACATGAAGTTGCCCATAGTTACCGGTAATACTTTCACGCTCATTGTTGATTTAAGGAAGGAGTCCCCTTTTGTTTACATTTATTTAATGCTCAAGAATGTCAAGAGAAGCAACGGAAAACTTACTACAATAACTGTTGCAGAAGATGAAAGAATATGTCATTAAAATGTAATATTGACATCGGAGCTGTCATGGCAACCTAGACTAACCTAACGAATTCGTAGCCTTAGCTATTTTCATTGCACTGTGATTTTATTCCAAAATCGTTCACAGGAACTTGTTCCTCCAATAGCCGTCCTGAAGTTAGTGAAGTTGCTTTGAGAGCTTTATCGAGACAGTTTGGGATGAATTTTTGATGGTTCGAATGGGAGTAAAAACTTGACATTCGTGAAAACTGGCTAATGTCTGTAGAAAACGGTGACGCTTTGAAAATAGAAGGTGACCTTACAATGGTTTACTTCCTTTGCAAACGTAACACAGTGAAAGTTCATGAGGATAGCTTTAGCTGGTGGTTTGAAATTAGCATCTGTTGATGCTCGTGTCAGTGTTTTACCAACTTAAACAAGTGGCTGTTTTGCATTACTGGGCAGCAATTTTCCCCAAATTTTCTGGCAATTCGTTCGTCTCAGTAAGAGTAAAGATACTTAGCAAGAAACATTTGGTAGCGTCAAGGCATATTAAAAGGGCAAACGCCTCACTTCCGGTTTGCGCTTCTCTCGTCCAGAAACGTCTCTGCTTAAGTTCCCTAATGTGGTCTACCCCTACGTACATTGATTACCGAAACTCCGAAATTGATAGATATAGACGCCAAAATGAATATTTTATTTCAGCTTTCGACCTTTTTCCACTGGCTCGGCTTTCAGATTTGAAATAGTCTGAGTGGATATCAATTAACACTGATTTTGCGCCGACTATTGTTTGGCTTTTTTTAAGAAGTGAGAGCAACTGTCTGTATAGTACAGTTCTTCAATATCATTGGTCCAATTTAATTGGCATGGTGAAGGTGAACGTGATCGAGGCGTTGGCGTAGAGGAGGCGGACTAAAAAATCTTTTCCAAATGAAGCCTACAGACGCACCAGCTTTAATTCTCTCACCTGCTCGTCGAATTCTTGGAAAAAACTAAACAAACAGCAACAAACAAAAACCTTCGTGTAGAATTTGTGATACTATATTAAAAATACATTAGTTCAAAACACAACTTTAGAATTCAGTGTCCTTTAGCTGATCTGTCTAGATCATTATTCATTCCTAATAGGCATAAACAAAGGTAATAGCGTAAGGCACTGCGAATGATTTGTAGGATTTGAAATTACAGTATAGTAATTGACTTTTTTTTCCGGAGAAGGTGTAGTTGCTTCTTTAGGATTGTCAATACCGCAATCATAATCCTTAGGGCTGCTCTGTTAGGTGTCCAGCTTTTAATTTACCTACATATTATTTCTTCCTCCACGCACCCTTTGTCCCATGGGCCCCGGAGAAGGCCTGATCATAA